>JAJOZX010000669.1:0-285000 GCA_023014485.1 Bathynomus jamesi
AAAAAAAAGAAAGAAAAAGAGTACTGGCCTTTGTTGCCAACCTAGGTTGCAAGGTCATGCACCAACCTAGGTTGCAAGGGTCATGCACCAACCTAGGTTGCAAGGGGCATGCAACTTGGGGCCCCCCAAGCTATTCCCCCCAAAGGGCCAGAGAGAAAGGAGGAGAGAAAGGAGGAGAGGTGTTCACCTGGCAGGAGCCAAGTGCACATTAAGACTTCAGCCGAGTAGGCGTTGTTTTATAGGCTCCTAATCAGCCAGAATCAGCCAGTTGGCTGAATCAGCCAGAATCAGGCAGTTGGTTGAGCCAAGGTGAGAGAGACGCCTGAAGGAGAGAGAGACAGCTGAAGGAGAGAGAGACCTGAAGAAGAGAGAGACGCTTGTAGGAGGGAGAGACGCCTGAAGGAGAGAGGAGAGGTACACATGCAGGAGGTACACACACACATACGCACACATGCAGGAGGTACACATGCAGTAGGTACACATGCAGGAGAGAGAGAGATACCTGAAGGAGGAGATACCTGAAGGAGGAAGATACCTGAAGGAGAGAGAGAGAGAGTAGTTGCCATTGATAGCAAGGCATATTATTTTCGTTTTCCTAACCTAAGAGGCCACTAAGGGGTTTACCAAAGGGCCAGAAAGAGAAGGACCAGATCCTTGCTCGGCTGGAGCCGAGCTGGGAATGAGTCTTTCACCAACTTCGCGGTCTTTTATAAGCCTCTATTCTGGCTGAGTTGCCAGATAGAGCAATGTGTTCAGTTGCCAGATAGCGCCATGTGTCCCATTAATCATCCATTGTGTAACACATATATGACGGCAGTATTCCAATTAAATTCTGTTTAAATACACCTTTATTAATTGCATACCTTTCCAGTTTTTTTTTGCAATGATCGGATTGCTCTTGTTAGATATATATTATTATGCTATATATATATACACATTCTTTTCTTATGTTAGGTAATATATATATATATATATATATTATTTATTTTATAACATTTAATTTTAGTTTAGAAGCAAATTTAACATTAACTTCATTGAACTTTTCGAAACAAATAACATAGTTTACCTTCGAAAACTTAATAGAAAATAATTAATTTTATGGTTAACTAGTTTATTTCGTTTACTATAATTATATATACAGTTTTTTAAGCAGCTTATGATACATATATATATATAATATATATATATAATATATATATAGTGTAGATGAAGCCAATTAAATTCTACTTATTAATAAATAACTTTTTACACACAAACTACATCTTAACTGCAAACACCTTGCACATCAATTCTTATTATCATTATTATTATATTATTATTTCTACAATGAAACGGGGTCGAAGAACACCTGATGGGTGAGAGATCTTCCCCCCAATATATATATATATATATATATATTATATATATATATATTATATATATATATATATATATAAAACGAGTAACAACACACACACACACACACACACACACACACACACACACACACGATGAAAGGCAGAAGCTAAATCAGTTCGAATCGTGTCCCTGGAGACCTTTTTCGGGTCGAGTGATTATCCTTCTACAAGCTATTCGAGCAGAAACCAACCACTGACTTCAGATATTAATATTGTCATTGTTATTACTTCTACAATGAAAATATTTACGCGTAATTTGTATGGTGTCATATAGAAATATAATGATATATATATTAATATATATATATATACAGTATATATATATATATATTAATATATATATATATAGTGTAGATGAATCCAATTAAATTCTACTTATGGCAGAGTTTGTTTCTAGTGAGAAAGGAAAGCCAATGTTCTTAGTGAATGGGTTTTATATGTAAGAGATCAGCAAAGCCCAGCTGTTCATCATTCCACATAATAAAAGAAAGTGGTTGGCAGATAAATGGGTACCCTACGTGTCCTAGTGGTTAAGACGCTGGGCTGTTGATGGTTCCACGTTAAACTGTAGGTCTAAGGTGGTCATTCCACATAATAAAAGAAAGTGGTTGGCAGATAAATGGGTACCCTACGTGTCCTAGTGGTTAAGACGCTGGGCTGTTGATGGTTCCACGTTAAACTGTAGGTCTAAGGTGGTCATTCACATAATAAAAGAAAGTGGTTGGCAGATAAATGGGTACCCTACGTGTCCTAGTGGTTAAGACGCTGGGCTGTTGATGGTTCGGAGTTAAACTGTAGGTCTAAGGTGGTCATTACACATAATAAAAGAAAGTGGTTGGCAGATAAATGGGTACCCTACGTGTCCTAGTGGTTAAGACGCTGGGCTGTTGATGGTTCGGAGTTAAACTGTAGGTCTAAGGTGGAGTGGAACAAAGAAAGTGGTTGGCAGATAAATGGGTACCCTACGTGTCCTAGTGGTTAAGACGCTGGGCTGTTGATGGTTCGGAGTTAAACTGTAGGTCTAAGGTGGAGTGGAAAGCTTGACCTTCGTCAGAATGAACAATTCGGGCGGACCTTAGACCCACAGTTTAACGTTGAAACCGAATGTTATTTTTAAAATATAATTATGATATATTTCTTTATACCCTCTCGATTACATTAGTGACTAATGATGCGGGAAACTGAGTAAATGGAAATATTATTTTCTCGAAAACTATGGGTGATAGAAAACTTCTGAAACCATATTTGGAATCAATATCAAAAGTTCTATACGAATCACCAAATAATTTTCAAAGGAGAATAAGAGCATTAAATCTATTAGTGAAAATATAAAGATGCAATTACTCGTCCGTACCCGTTATAGCGGAATGGTACACGTCATAGCTCCACCCAGCTACATCGGCAGCCAATCACGACGAACATCTGGTCTTTTGGGCGGAGCTTGGCGATGTGCATATAAAAGGGGATATTTTTCAGTTGGGAGTAACAGTAGCTATTTTCGCATCAGTGAATAATCATTCCTCAACCATGGACCTGTACGTCTCCCCAGATTTATGAAGAAAGTGATACTGCAGCATTAACTGCAGTTAGTCTTTTTAACGCGATTGATCGTGACGACTTATTTTCAACGCAAACCGTAGAAGATATTTGCAGTGAAGCTCCTTACAATCCGACGCAAGGGACTACCATAGAAATGTAAGTGTCCATAATTCGATTTTATATATATATGGAGAGTTGTAGTATTTCGTCAAATAGATACTAGTCAAAAATGTCAATCAATGTTATTTCCCCATCATGCTAAAATCGAAATTGGTAATCGAACCAAAGATATCTTCACATAATGGGGATCTGTCTGTATACTCTGTATATGTTTTAAAAGCATTATTCCTTTAAGGTCCGATGAGGATTTGACACGTGTTATACAATCTTTTGAAGAACCTCGGAATATGGATGATATACTGATCAGTCAGCAGTGTCACACATCCTCCACCATGGACCTGTACGTCTCCCCAGACTTGTATGAAGAACGTGATACTGCAGCATTAACCGCAATTAGTCTTTTCAATGCGATTGATCGTGGCGAATTATTTTCAACGCAAACCGTAGAAGATATTTGCAGTGACGCTCCTTACAACCGACGCAAGGGACTACCATAGAAATGTAAGTGTCTATAATTAGAATTTTATATATATATGGAGAGTTGTAGTATCTCGTCAAATAGATACTCGCCAAAAATGTCAATCAGTGTTATTTCCCCATTATGCTAAAATCGAAATTTTTATGGCGTTCACTCCTCGAACCAAAGATATCTTCACATAATGGGGATCTGTCTGTCTGTATACTCTGTATATGTTTTAAAAGCATTATTCCTTTAAGGTCCGATGAGGATTTGACACGTGTTATACAATCTTTTGAAGAATCTCGGAATAGGGAGGGTATACTGATCAGTCAACAATGTCACACCGAAATAATGTAAGTGTTTTTCGATCTTTTTGGGATAAGAAGACAATATATTTTCATAAATTTATTAAATGAAAGAAATCAGTACAATAAACGAATATATCGTTACAAATATACGAACAAAAACATTATAATATACAACGAGTACGTACAATTGGAAAACGGTTTTTTATCTGTCTGCATACCATTTCATCGTTTCGGCGAGTGTGACACGGGTCAAATAAATTTAAAAAATTTATAAATTCTTTATCATTTGACATATGCATGAGAAATGAGACACAGTACATTCCGCAAACATTAGTAAAATATCCTTGCATGCGAAATGGGGTCCACACAACTTCGGGAATATGTAACTGAGCGAGAAATTTTACAATAATAGGGTCACTCCAGGGTTGAGTACCGAGTGAATCAAAATAGTACAGGCGCTGTCTATTTTTAAAATAGACAGCGATCCAGTGAATCCCTTCATTACCGATGATGTCTGTGTTCACAATAAGACTACGCATTCTCGCGTACTTGGCAAACTCAATGTTTCATTCCAAACGCCGATAAATTTGGAACGTGTGACTCGCTCCATTACTTTCTGAAGTGTATTAGCATCCATTTTAAAAGTCAGTGATAACGCTTCTAAATCTATCTACTTCTATTAGGGCTTGCGATTCGAGATATACTAGTACACTAATAGGAGCGTCTATAGGCTTGGCGAATTCCAGCCGCACTGAGATGTTACCGCTCTGCTGTGGGGTTAAATGGGTATTTACGCTAGCAGATAAGTCAGGTGTAATGTCAAACGGGTAAAGGTTAAATTGATCAATGAATTCTTCCTGCGTTACCCCATTACCAAGCTCATCACAATCACCTGCAATATGGGTCAGATTACTATAGGCTCTGGCACAAAGAGGTAACACAGCGTCTGATGAATAGTCCGTACCCATTGTTCCACCCAAAGCAGTGCCATTAACGTATAGAGTTATATTTTTAAGTCCGAAATTCTCGAATTTAAAGGCACTCTTTTTATATTTTCCATTCACCGAAGCGTGGTCCTGCATGCCGATTAATATCCTTTTAGGAAGATTTCCCAGGGCAATGTTTTCTATCTGCTTCGATGCCAACCCTGCAGGAACCGTATATAGTTTGATCTGCACTCTGTTAATAGGATATTTCACTGTAGCGTTTAGTAAATTTTTCTCAATTTCTAGTTGTTTTGGTGAACTTAATTTCACTCGCCGTACGCGGAGGTATGTGTCCATAATGTGAACCACAACGGACTTTGCACCCTCTTCTTGATTCGCATCCAGATTTAAGCAGATCTCAGGACTCGTGCGGGTGAGCTTTATTTTCATATCCACCCCGTTCACAAGCAACTTCTCCTGGAAAGTGAAATCTGTGTGCAACCGTCCAAAACACTCGTATATTTTCTTTTTAGAATTTTTAAATTTGTCCTTTATACTATTTTCATCTTTAGTTTGATAATATCCCTCCGCACTTAAAAAGGTAGCCTTCGCTTCTTTGGAAAAGTTGAGGACATTTTCCAAATAGGCTCGTAGATGATAGTACCCCGTGCCTGCCGATATGTTGGTCTGATTTAAATATACGTCACACTGGTTGAATATGGCGTGCAGAAAGTTTGTTTCAGGGTATACAGCATATTTGTCATCGCAGACCGTTCCATCAGAATGGGCTATACGTAGCTTAGCGTACATGTGCACACAGCTTGGATCAAAAAAGTAAGGACCTGAGCTGGGTATCACGAATTCTATAGGTGCACTCGGGGAACTAATTGTGTTTAAAGGGTTAATTGTAATAAAGTCACTGTGCTCAATAGAAACTTGGGTTGGCGGGAGCTCAAAAAAGGACAGCTCCGATTTACAGCATTGTGAACTACATGGGTGGATGAAGCGTGCCATGGCGAAATAGTGACTCCTCTCTCGACAAGTGGTAAACAAACTATGATTCATGAGATCAATATCCTTAGCTTATATCAGTCAAAAAAGTGGTCAACCATAGGTTTCATTCGCTTACAGCATTTCTTTTTTGATAGCCTTTTACGTTTAATACCACGTGACCCCTTCTTCTTCCGGGGAGCCCTCTTCTTCTTCCCGCCACCACGCATTTTTCTCTTTGCATCTTTGATGATTTCGTTCCGTGTACGCTTTAAATGTTTTTTTAGAGCTTCTTTAGGTTTAGCCCCGGCCAATATGTCTTCTGCAGTGTTAAGGCCTGATTGTAGCGCTTTCCTTCCAAGGTATCTGGCACCCCTCTTCAGCAAAGGAACAGCCGTACGTAGTATGGATGAAAAAATGGATCCAAGTCCACTACCGCGCTGGTATCGCATCCCTCGATAGACGGTGAAAGGCTTTCTATCCATTATAACTCAGTGCGTCGAAAGTGTAGCTTCACTGTTAAGCTCCCGTTACCGAATGGGAAGTTTTCGCCCTCAATCGTTCTTATATATATTGTGATATTGGTTATTAAATTAGTTGCGACATTCACATAATGGGGTCTGTCATATGTAATACTCAAACTCCTTCCTCTATGGTTGGGGATGTGAGCAATGCGCAGCAGGCGTGCCTGGGTATCCCCAACAAACTGGTGCTCCACTATATTACTGTAAATATAGCACATGTCTGGGGACCTTTCAGCCAATTTCTCCATCTTCAATTGATACATTAATCTGGACAAGTTATACTGTGTCTCGTGAAATGTGTCTCTTTGGAAGGCTGCGCTATATCGGCCGTTGGTTAGAATTTTGAACTTTCTATGTTCTTTAAGACGTCTGTTAGTCTTTGATTTTAGGATTAGTGTATGTGCAGGGTTGTTTACGATTTCATATACTAAATCATTCGTAAGGTTTGAGTTTCTTAAACTTACGTTTAAGCCTCTCACAACATCCTCGGCCGAACCATATTGACCCGGCCCTAGTCTTACTTCTGTACTGTAATACCGTGCAATCTTAGTCCGAGCGATGCGCATAGTTTCATCCATAGCTACCCCAGCTTTTTCACACTCGTCAATGTCTCTAAGAATCGTAAAAACGGTTTCTTTATGTTCAATATTTAAAAAGACGGTGTCCAGCTGAATTTCGCATATCCCCACCTCATACGAATCACGACCCAATTCAATGTGCCCATGGAGTTCTGTTACAAAGTTGGCTAGCGTGTTGTTAGGGTGTACAGACAGGGACGAGGAGGACGGGAGTGTGACGTAGAAATGGTTAGGAGCCATGTTGCATACTATTTAAGCTTCATTATTGCATCAGCTTTTATATAGGTGTTGAAGCTTTCTGGGTACCCTAGCCATTTCACCAGGTACATTTTTCTCCTTCCTGAACCTTTGCTTCCTAAAATTTTCTCAATTTTAAACACATTTTTTTCTAAATTAAACGCAACTTTCTGCAATTCCTCGCGGTAAAAGCCTCCTGAGATTTCTTCCCCATTCAAATCTTCAATGTAATACATCATTATCTCACCTTTAGGTCTCACAGCCCTAACTTTAAAAATCTCGCGTGTCCATCCTTGCTCAAAACCCTTTGCGAATTTATTCCCCGAACGCGACAGCCTTACATAATCATTGATTTTGAAGCGCGCAGAGTGTGGTGGTGGTGGTGATCCATCTCTTCTCGGGAGCGTACCTCTTTCTAAAACTTCGTTAGGTGTTGCCCCAATCGTGCGATGGTGTGAGCGGTTGTAGGATGATGCCAATGATTCCAGAATGTCTAGAAATCTGTATGTGTTTTTATGTGTAAAATAACGGTGCATGCGTTCCTTTATGGTGCGCTGAACTCTTTCAGCTAAAGAAGCCTTATGTATAGAATTGGTTGTGTAATAGCTGATATTAAACTCTGTCAACATATTCTGAAAAGCACGGCCTATAAACTCCTTCCCCATATCCGTACAAAAATAGCCAGGAACCCTGTTTTCTTTTAACATTAGCGTTTTGGTGGCTTTAGCAACTGTTTCAGGTGATTTATTTTTCAGAGGAACTAGCCACAGATATCTAGAGAATACGTCTATTATGAATAGAATGTAGCGGTAACCATCGTTATACACAGAATATCTTTGCATGTCTGTTAAATCTGCTTGCCAAATAGAATCAATCGAGGAAGCCGTTGTCTTGGCTGTTTTAAACCTTTTTCTCACAGGCTTATGAAGCGTATAAGCGTCCTGCTCCCTCAAAAATCTTTCAACATCTTTTTTTCCTACTCCGTAAACGTACAGTCTATCTACGCCGCCGTAAGAGGATGGGGTAGAAATGTCATAATAGCGTTTAGTTAATACGTTAGCCATTTGCGTATTTTAGAGGCACGTGGGTAGGGTTGGTTTAACCTCTTCTTGCTCCTCTTCAAAGGTGTTACCGCCGGGGGTGACGGCGCCTTCAATTGTGTCACAGGCGTTGCATGTTCCAAGTCTTTTAACCTGTTCAGATTTCCTATCAACGTTTTAGGGACATTTATTTGTTGTAGTCTTGCTTTAATATGCTTCCATCCTGATGGTGATGGCCTATCCCACTTTCTCACCAGATCATGGACAATGTCTACGATATTCGATCCCTGTACCTTTGATCCTTCCACAATGATCTCCCCTGTATCGGTCCATTGTATGGCGGGATCCTCATTCAATAGATTATAAAGACTTAAGCCTTTACTCCTCAATGTAAGTGGGAGGGTATTTTTTAATACATGTTCGATATGTTGTGTGGCTAATCTTTTTGGTTGGTCAGCTGTGTCGTCGGGTACAGGTCCTATGTCGCCATCGTCCCCCGTGCTGTGCCTAATAACCACAGGAATCTCTGTAGGGCTCTTATAATTTTCGTACTCGTGAAGAAATTTCTGCAGAGCTTCTTGGTATAAGATTCTTTTCTCATCAGGTGTTTTTTCACTGTTTAATAGGGCTAACAATTCGCTTTCCATTCTTTTAAGTCTGCTTTTACGGGGATCTAGATACGTGTCTGGATTCCTTTGCAGTGAGGCGTACACCTCGTGGGGAATCACTACCACTTTCTTCATTATATTAATCTAGTCAGTAAAGGACCCAAAACTGAAAATAAGATGGGGAGAAATGACCCTCCTGTTTGTACAATAATTCGTTTTTTCTTCGCTACAGTTTGGCTTTTACGAGCGAGTGCACGTATTATGTTCTTGTAGCGGCGTAGGCGAGCCTTCTGATGGGTTTTCATTGATACATTGCAATTTATAACGTTAAGACAGATTTCACAGATGCATTTTAAAAAGTCGGCATCGATATTTTTAATAAACATCTGCTGCATTGCCCGGGGCAGTCGATGATAGATTTTTATTAATTCACGGTATTTCTTTAGTCTCTTTGTCATTCTGGAATATACACCGTTTCAGGCTCGTTTGGAAATATATTCGTTCGCAGAAGCACTCTAAACGTGTTTCGCGGATGAAGGTCGCAAAGCAAATATCCGTAACGCGTGCTTGTAGCTTCTTTATAAACTTCCAAAAACTCCTTACGCTGATTCGGGAACATTTGATTGGCTAATACCCCAATTTGTGATACATCTCTACGTTGCGCGAATAAGACTAGATATTGCGTATTTAACGACACATCGCGCATGTATCTATTTTTGAAAAATAGATTCTGATTGATGAAGAACACGCTTATGTTAAGATGGTGGGAGAATACTGTAAATGTCTCGGCAAACGTTTTATCCATCTCCAACATGAGATCGTCAATTACAACGATTGTATGTTCATTTCCCTTTAACGAATTAACGTCATATACGCCTTTGTGGAACAAAATATCATCTTGGTACTCGTTGAACACTGATTGATACGTCGAATAGCACCATATAACTTTATGCACAAATTTCGAGAACATCTCCCCCTTTTCTTTAATGATTTTAAGCATAAACACAGTTTTACCACATCCTGTAGGTCCAGATATAATACATGTGGATGGGCTCGTGAATCTGAATTTTTCTACAGAGTCCATTTCTAACACGTCACACTCCTAAGTGAGTCATTTACAAAATATTACAAATTTTGAGTGCTGATTAGGGTGGTCCTTAAAATTCAAAGTTGGGAAGTTTCAGCTCCCACCCCCGGAAATCATTCGAATGGTTGCGAAAACTCTCTAGTTGAATTGTTTATTAAATCGGACAACGTTTACCCCTCCCTCATCGACCTTGAACTTTTACCCCCGGAGTTGTTGCCCGGTTGCAGTTGTTGCCCGGTTAGCGATCCTGGGTCTGTAGGGTTCGCTTCCGAGAGTCCGGAAACTGGCAGCGGTGGCGAGCGACGACTTGCAGGAGGAACTGGAGTTGCTCCTCGTCGTGGGTCAGCATCCGGTTGTACTCTTGGACGAGGGCAACTCCTCGCTCGGCATGGTCGTTGATTACGGCGAGCCCTCCCACACGTGCCGCCGCTGTCTTGAAGTCTTCCCGCTTCGGCCAGGTCTCCGGGTCGACCTCGAGGAAGCCGTCCTCCAGTCGAAGTTTCTCGAAGAAACCTCGTGTGTTGGACGACGCCAGGTCTTCCAACTGAAGCCCGGCGAGTACTCGGTTTGGCAGCGTGGGCCGCTTCGCCGGGGACTCCTCACCGACCCGGTCGTGGAGAGAGGCGATGATCTTCCTCTTCTGATCGACGGCGATCCCCGGATCGAACAGCGCCAGCGCCACCAGCTCCTCCGACAGGTACCAGAGGTGGTTCTGGAACTTGGTCAGCGCCGCCTTGGCCACCACAGGGTTGATGTCAGAGTAGGCCAGCAGGTCCTTGAGGAGGGCGAAGTCATTTCGGGGGGCAGTTGCGGCGATCGGAGCCTCCGTCCACGCCTTGGCGTAGACCCGACAGACGAAGATGCAGATGCTCCGGAGGCCACTCTCCTCCCTCGCCGAGTTTGAACTGCTGTCGGAACATCCAGACCTTCAAGGCGTAGATTGCATTCGCCATCCAGCGGGCGTGGTGAATCGGCCCGGAGCTCGGAAACGCACTCCTCGCGGGGGGACTGACCGACGAAGAGGAGGGTGAGCTCGAGCAGCTCACGGTAATCGTCGCGCAGGTCCTTGCGCTCGACTATCGCCTTCTCAAACCACTCCGTGTCGACAGTGGTGAGCAGAGGAGCGACATCGGGGTGCGCAGCGCCGGACTCGTACTGGCTTCTGTCCAGGAAATCCCAGCGCTCCTGAAAACGCTTGAAGAGGGTCACGTCAGGACCGGACGTGGGGCCCATCACAGCCGTGAACGCCGCACCGAGGAGGAGCTCCAGCACATGATGGCGGCACGCGAAGTAGAGCAAGTCTTTCGCGAGGTGTTGCTCGATGAGGACGCAGGCTCCGTTGTTCCGGCCGGTGTTCGAGGCGGTGGTATCGAATGACAAGCCACTCACTTGCTCAGTGAGCTCCCACTCCTCCAACGCGTTGAGGACGGCCTTGGCCATCTCAGAGCCCGTTCCACTCGGCAGCTTCGGGACGCCCAGGAGCTGCACCGCGCCGTTACCGGAGACCAAGATGGGAAGCCGATCGACTTGCTCCTTGCTCGTCAAGTCCTGCATGAGCTTGCCGTCCCAGTGAACGACAAGATTGCCGGCCCTCAGCTCTTCCTTGAGCGCCACGTTGAGCCTGGAGCGGTGCCTGCGCCGGTGTCGGCGGATGGAGCTGCGGTTGATATTGAGCTCTGCGACGTCGTGCCCAAGCGACCGGGCAACCTCTGTCAGGACGTAGACAGCTCCTCGGTCGGTCACCTTCGTGCGATCCAGCGACGACGCCACAGCCGCCGAAACGATGTTCGTCGTGCCCCGCCTGGAGCGCTTCGGAGCCCGAGGGCTCCCTTCTTCTCCATGGTCGTCGCTCTCCGCTACGCTTGCGGCACCACTGGAAGAGGACGAAGACCACTCGAGCTCCACTCGGGCCGTAGATGTCGTCGCTTCTTCATCGGCTCGCTGCCTCCATCGGTCTTCTTCCCCTTGGCGTTGAGATGCGCGGGCATCGACAGCGGCTAGCGTCGAGTCGACGGACCCCAGCTTGCCGCGCCGACGGGGTTCGCGCTGAGCGAGGAGGAACGCCTTGTCCTCCTCGTTCTTGAGCAGCTCCATGGCGTTAGCGGCAGCGACGTCGAACAGGTTCATCATCCGCTCGCTGAACTCGTCCTCCCGCTTCGCTTGAGCGCCAGCTCGCCCCTTGTTCCTCTTTACATCGTTGAACTCCTTGTGGAGCTTCTCAATCTTGGTGACGATGTGGTCCTTCCGGCGGAGGGGGATTCGCGCCTTGGACCACACCTCGGTGACGAGCTCGACGACCTGGTTGGCGGCCTCTCGAAGTGACTTCTTCTGGACATCGATCCTGTAGACCGTCAGGGCCAAGACCTCTTTTGCGAAGGAAGTTGCGACCCGGCGATCGATTCCTGCGGGGCAATCAGGTAGCGCAGCTTCGCTGCCATGATCCAGGTTATCTACTTAAAGGTTGAAGGAGTTATTCACTATTCCGTTTAAATTATAATCATTAGAATTTACAGTTTTACACACATTAGTTATCCAACCACTGACGGGTAGCTTGACTTATGGTTAAAGGAGTTATTCAGTTTAAATTATAATCATTAGAATTTACAGTTTTACACACATTAGTTATCCAACCACTGACGGGTAGCTTGACTTATGGTTAAAGGAGTTATTCAGTTTAAATTATAATCATTAGAATTTACAGTTTTACACACATTAGTTATCCAACCACTGAAAATCTGGAAAGAATGAAAAAAAAAAACATTACAAATTATGTAACATTTACTTGAAAGTCAAAAAATTAGCTTAATGGTAATGCTCAATGAGGGAGGAGTAAACTTTGTCCGATTAAAAAAATAAATCACCTAGAGAGTGTTCTCGACCATTCGAACAATTTTCGCGGGTGGGAGCTGAAAAATGTTCAACTTGAAATTTCACCCCCTAAGCAAGGACCACCCTAGTGCTGATCCTTATATTTCTTCTCCCACAGAACCGTGAATGACGATGAGGTAGAGCAGCCCATCATTACGGATGACCTCGAAGACAGTGTAGTTGTGATCTCCTCCCCTGAACCCTCACCAGCGATACCGGTAACACGTCCAAAGCGGAGGTATGAGATACCCACGTCAGGTATAAAGCGACCGAAATACGCGTCTGTTGCAGCGGTAATAGATCCCCAACCCTCAACCTCTTACGCAACAACACCCCCAGCAGCACCTAATATATCCCCTTATTCATCCGCCGCCCCCCGTTCTGTTAAGTCTACAATAATAGAGCCCCAACCATCAACCTCCTACGCAACAGGGCCCCCATCAGCAGCACCTAATATATCCCCTTATTCATCCGCCGCCCCCCGTTCTGTTAAGTCTACAATAATAGAGCCACAACCATCAACCTCCTACGCAAAAGGGCCCCATCAGCAGCACCTTCGGCTAATATATCCACTAATTCATCCCCCCGTTCTGTTGAGGATGGTATAACACTGGAATTGGTGCGATCCGCAGCCCCCACCCCAGCCTTGACTAGAAATCGGTATAGAGTCAGGGTCGACCCTAGAGTCATGTATAGCAGTGGAATTGAGCGCGGACTACGCCGGGTTGTAGAGCATATTATAGAGTTTGCTCTTCAGAATCGTGACGAGCGTGAAGTCAGGACGAGTCTGTCCTTTGGATTTGAGTCAGATGACGGTGATGTAGACGATTATTGGGTGATAGTGCCATTTAGACGTTTGGCGGCTGAGGATGTAGAATATATATTAGGGCGTATAATGCAAGCCGCCCAAAGTAGTATAGCCTTCAATATGGACAACTTCACGGTAAATATTGACCATGTATACCGTGTTGCGGGTCATAGTGCCATACCGTATACTCTTAACTTCAATTCTCAAGCTATTTATAGACGGCATATAAACGTCGATCGTGGTTGCGGCTTTATAGCAGTACTCTTAGCACGTATGTTTACTGTACAAAATACACGAACTCAAAAAATTTGGTTGCCTACAGTCGTGGAGCATGCCCGTAAACTAGCTGTAGACTGTGAACTTGAATTTGACTGTAATATGGGTCCTGAAGAGCTGAGAAGGGTAGAACAGGAAATGAATGTCCGCATAGTTGTGTTTGGGTTGGATGATCGTCGTAGGACTGTGTATGTTTTTAAAAGCTGTGAGAGATCGTACAAGGCCCCTACTTATTTTAGGATTGTCAGGGACAACGTATCTCCCCATCCGTAATATAAGGTGGCTTTACGCGAGTTATGACAAAAGTCGAAAATATGGGAGACATCATGATTTGTGTAAGGGGTGCCTCGAGTTTGCGGATGATATAGTGAGACATTGTAAAGAATGTCACATGGTATGTGAGCAGTGTAAAAGCACCAAATGTGAAAGCCGTGTAGTTGAAGCTGAGAAGAGAGACTGTGATGTGTGTAGACGCACATTTTTCAATAATAGCTGTTTTGATTTCCATAAATCAATTGGCACGTGCAGGAAAATGAGAATCTGTGAATGTGGTATGTTTCACACAATTGATAATTGGGGAAAATTTAAGCACAAGTGTGACGTAATTCACTGTCCTACATGCCAGGAGGAATATAAGGCGGATGGAGTAAAGCATGTATGTTATATGAAAGATGCTAAGCCTAAAAATAACCGTTGTATAACTGTATACTACGATATAGAAACATATACGAACGCTGAAACCAAAGAGGTAATTCCACATTTACTTGTGAGCCAGACTATCTGTGATGAGTGTATGGATATCGAATGTGACGAGTGCCCCAAATGTGGTAAACGGACAAACGTTTTAAAACGAATGTCAGCGATAGTCCTGTGAAACTATTTGCGTCCTATATTGTCAAGTTAGCCGACAAGTTCAAAAAAATGACTGTGTATATTCTCGCCCACAACGGGGCAAAGTTTGACACGCAGTTCCTTTATAAGGAGTTGCTTGAACACGAATCTTCTGAGATATTTACAGGTGATCCATTGAAAAGAGGCAACAAATTAATACAGATGCAGATAAGAGGCAATGTACAATTTAAAGATACTTTATTATTCACACCTTGTAAATTAGCAAAGCTACCCAAGGTGATGGGAGTAGCAGCTGAAGTTTCCAAAGGATACTTCCCATACACTTTCCTCACCAGCGAGACTTTAAACTACGTAGGCCCACCACCCCCCAAACATTATTTTGACTGCATGGATGAACGTGAAGACTTTGATCGATACTACGACAGTTTTAATGAAAGTAACCCTTATAATATAGCTGATGAATGTGAGCGTTATTGCGTGAATGATGTGCGCGTGCTTAGAGTATATTTCCAGGCCTTTAGAAGGATGTACATAGCCCGTTTCAAATGCGATCCACTGCAAGTCGCAACCACCATCGCATCATTATGTTTTACGGTGTTCAAGAATAACTTCATGCCGAAAGACACCTTAGCCATTATTCACCGAAACATTCCCCGCAGTTACGGGCACAAGGCTATTTACTGGCTCATACACCTACAGCAACAGGCAGGTGTATACATAAAGCACGCCCGCAACACGGGTGAAGTACCCATTAAGATTAATGGACGTGTTTTTTGGGTTGATGGGTTAAGTGAAAACCGTGTCACTGGTGTGAAGACTGTGTACTCCTTTAACGGTTGCTGGTGGCATGGATGCCCCCGTCCTGAGTGCGGAGTCACCGGAGATATCCACGGTAGGTCTCCTGCCGACTGTCTTGCATCGACCCGCACCCGCGATCAACTTATAGGATCACAGTTCACTCACAAAGTCTTGTGGGAGCATGAATATGATGCACGGATGGAGACAGACGAGGTGTACCGTGAGGAAATAAAAGCGATCAAGCGTTCAATGGTGCTGGATCCTCTCAAATGTGGTGATAGCTTGTTTGGAGGACGTACAAATCCTTTCAGACTATACTTCCCACCTACGGAGGGCGTGAAGCTCCATTACTACGATTTCTGTTCTTTATACCCATACGTGATGAAGAGCAATCCGTACCCCGTGGGCGCTCCTGAGAAACTGGTGGGGCCTAGCCTACCATCCATCAATGAATTTTCAAAAAATTTGAATGATCGTTACTTTGGGATCTCTTTCGTAGACGTACTCCCCCCACGCAATTTATGGATGCCGATCTTACCTGTCGTTATCGACGACAAGCTCATGTTTCCCCTGTGCGTGAAGTGCGCGGAAGAGGATAACGGCGAATGTAACCATATACCCCACCAGCGTAAGATCAGAGGCGTATATACAAGTCCTGAGTTGGCCCTAGCCGTGCGCCATGGTTATAGAATACTGAAGATACATGAGGTGTGGAGGTTTCAGAAGCTACCCAACCTTTTCACACCATATATAAACACCTTTTTGAAGGATAAGGTTGAGGCGTCAGGGTATCCGCGAGGAGTTGATACCGAAGATGAAAAATCTGCCTATATTCAACGTTACCGCGACCGCGAAGGTATACAACTTGATCGTGTCCAAATTGTAAAGAATCCTGGCAAGCGCTTTAGTGCAAAGTTGTGTCTAAACAGTCTATGGGGAAAATTTGCGCAGAATACCGGCAGAGGGAGCATTCATTTGGCACAAAGTTATAGCGATGTCTGGGATTATGCCAATGCCCCCGATAAAGAGGTCATGGAGATCGTAAATGTAGGTAATACTTACGTAATAAAGTACAACAACACTGAATTTGCCACAGATACCTCAAGGGTTACAAACATACCTGTGGCCAGCTTCACAACAGCCTACGCCCGTATAAAACTTTGGGGTCTATTGCATTCTCTTGGGCGGAGAGTATTGTATGCCGATACAGATAGCGTGATATTCACAGAGAGGGAGGGTGAATACATGCCCACTATTGGGGAGTTCCTCGGCGAGCTCAATGATGAGATCAAGGATGAGTATGGGGACAACGCATACGCCGACTCTTTTGCCTCAACAGGACCTAAGACTTATGGGGTACGGGTCAGGGTGGGGGAGGAAATGAAATATATCGTGAAGGCAAAGGGTATTACGCTCAACCATGCGAATCGGGAGGTTGTTAACTTTGAGTCGTTGAAGGATCTAGTATGTTTGGATGAACAACCTCCCCAACTAATTGTAGGCACCCGCAATTTTCGGGCGCAGAAGCTGGGGGGCGTGAAGGAACTTAGGGGTACGATGGTGTGCCGTAACACCTATAGGAAACGTTACCAGTTACCTGGTACCTATGATACCGTACCCTTTGGATACTAATGATGCTTCTAACTCACACGTCTTGTATATAATCGTATCTATTTGTAAATATATATATATATATATATATATATAACTTGACTATCTCGTTTATTAAATCGTATTTGTAAATATATATAACTTGAATATCTCGTTTATTAAATAAATCATGTTTCAAATAGCGTTTCACTTTCTCCTTTGTGTGTGTGTGTGTGTGTGTGCAGGTGAAAGTTCTAAGCTCCGCCCACTGTAAGACCGTGAGTCATGCTACTATCTGGGAGTCCCTGCGTGGTCAGTCGACCGCAGTAAGCCCGAGAGATCAGACGTGTATTCAGATCAGACGTGTATTCAAATGGCTACCTTTAATATTGCTTGTACAACGTTTACGAAATGGTATTCAGTAAAGTGCCAGGATGTGGTGGATACCGAAAAACTTCCTATTCATCCCTCCTATGCCTCTTTTAAAAACACATTGGATTGTGCGAAGTTCCAAGATGTACAAATACTCTACGGATGTTCTGGTGAGACCGTTGAAGGCTTTCGTTGCACAGACGATGTGCTGAAGTATACTGCAGAGCTAAACTTTATAAAGTCTCACATACACCGTGAAGTAAAAGAAACAACGCGTGCAGAAGAGAAGCAGCAGGTATGGATAATGAGTCTTGCTGATGGGTGGTGTGACAAGCGGTATTACGTCATGCTACACCATGTCGATTACTCATACCCTACGACTGGAAATGTGAATCTCGTGATCATGGACAATCTTAAGTATTTTTATCACTATATTAACGTATATCATGATGAGGTTCGTAGTGAGGTTGTGGCTAGTGCCCTGCGTGAATTTTTAACAGAGTTTAGAGACGAGTATCGTTTGATGGGCAGAAAGGAAAAATATGAACATATGTTCCTCTCAAATAGTGCGCCGGAGTGTGGAGATATTTAGTAAAACATAAAATGTTCCTAGTTCTTATCCAAAATGTCTGGTGCGTAGGCTGGTAGTGATATTCTTGTACCGGTACAACAATTCGACTCGCGGAACAAGCCCATTCATGTATCATCGAGTCAGCCGCCCGTCGAACCATTCCTGCCTACCTGCGTGCCTCACACGGCTCATAGTTATCTCAGAGCTTGAGCCGAGTGGACGTGCGCTCCTCGAATACGATGGAACTTCCTTTGAGCAGCATTCTCAACGCCTCGTACGATGTGTCCGTGACGAAATCGTTGAGCGTGTTCAGGCGTAATTCCGGTACCATTAGCTATGTACTGGAAACGGAATGTAGACCGACAAACAAACGGGTTTATTTAAGCATCGAGGAGATGAATAGAATCTTTGTGATAGTTGAGAAGTGGAGTGAAGATCGTTATAAAATACCTGTTAACGTAGGTACAAGAAGAGAGCAGATTAGTGACGCACCCTCATACGCCGTTGTATGTACGTTGTGTATAAATAACGATCGGCCGTGCATTGATATACGGTTGATGTGGAAGAATGCTTCTGATAATAACGCTCTTATTCCTACGCGAAACCGTTTCATCCTCGACAGAATGTTTGAAATCGTCGGATTCTGTAAGCTGAAACCTATATTAGACGCGCGTGTTACGGACATGCTTTATTTTGATACAGTACTTGAATACGCATACACCGCTCTGCTCGATGGGTTTACCGAGTGTAGGACTGGTGAGAATGGTCTAGTGCTGGATGTTTATTTAAAAAGTTTAGACTCTTTGAAATACCATGAACTTTGGTACAAAGCAATTGATCGGTACAAGGCTGAGCTCACCTACACCGTTCACCCTGAAGAACTATTTCTTTATATAACGCGAAGTTGTCTTAACGATTTAGAAGATTATTTCAATTGCCGCTATGTTGAGTGAGTTCACGATTGAAAAGCTCGAGTCGGTAGAAATAAACCCTCGATTGGAAAAGCGTTCTTATAAACTTGTGTTTAATAATGTAGCTAACGATGAACTCTTTGTGCGTGCTTTTGATTGTATTCTAGACGTGTTTAAAGATGACTTACCAACCGGTTGTAAAGTGGGAACAAAAATAGTACTGAACGATATGAAAGCCCTTCATATCGAATACAGGTTTCCCTATACTTTAAGCGGTGAAATATTATTAAGCCGCATATACTGAGTAATGCAGAGCAATAATGATGTAATTGTAAACTCGATTAAGACCGAGTTTAGTATTTTGAAAAAAAAGTGAATTGTATTTATATTTTGCTTGACATTTCTCCTGTACTGATTATACGCATATTTCTATTGATTTGTGTTTATATATATATTTTGCGTGATATTTCTCCTGTAATGTTATGTACATATTTCTATTTAAGTGTATATTTATTTGAAATGCATATTTTATTTTATATATATCCATAATTGTGTGTGTATATATTTCCTGTACTGTTATATGCATATTCCTCAAATGTATATTTATTTTCTATATATTTATAATAAACAGAATGATGCAATGTTGTTTTACTTAATTGTTATGCCTTCTACTACCGGTATTCGAAATATAATAATGCATACAACGGTATTGCGGTATCTGGCAATATTTAAGCCTTCTAAGCCAACTGGCTGATTATGAGTCTATAATAGTGTATACAATGGTATTGCGGTATCTGGCAATATTTAAGCCTTCTAAGCCAACTGGCTGATTAGGAGTCTATAATAGTGTATACAATGGTATCTGGCAACTCTGTCTTCGATTAAATGAATACATGGCGCTATCTGGCAACTCAAGCCATTTACGCCAACTGGCTGATTAGGAGCCTATAAAACAACGCCAACTCGGCTGAAGTCTTAATGTGCACTTGGCTCCTGCCAGGTGAACACCTCTCCTCCTCCTTTCTCTCCTTTCTCTTGGGGGATAACGCCGCCTCCAAGTTTTCCACCCCCCCCCTTTGCAACACCCCCACCCCTTGCATCAACCCCCCCCTTTGCAACAACCCCACCCCTTTTGCAACAACCCCCACCCACTTTGCAACAACCCCCCCCCCACTTTGCAACAACCCCCACCCCTTTTGCAACATTATATAATAACCTGCAACATTCTTGCACTCTCCCCTTTTGCGGCTATACTACTGCTCCTCAGGGTTCTGTCCTGTCACCCACTCTTTTCCTTTTATTTATTAATGATCTTTTAATTCGCACTTCCTGTCCTATTCACTCCAATGCCGATAATTCCACTCTTCATTTATCCACCCGCTTCCCAAAGCGTCCCTCACAGCAGTCACTTCATGATTCGCGTAGACACCAGATCTCTGATCTTTATGCTATATCTGATTGGGGCAGAGAAAACTTTTTAGTTTTCAATGCCTCAAAAACTCAGATCCTCCATCTGTCTACTCGTCACAAGCTTCCACACGACTATCCCCTTACCTCCAACAACACACAACTCAATCCTTCCTCTTCTCTTAACATTCTTGGCGTTCCCTTTCTCGTGATCTTTCCTGGAAAGATCACATATATCACATATATTCTCTTTCTAAAACAGCTTCTAAGAGGTTAGGTGTGCTGTACCGCCTCGGCGCTTTCTTCACCCCACTCAGTTGCTCTGTCTGTACAGGGGTCTTGTTCACTCCTGTATGGAGTATGCTTCTCATGTGTGGGGTGGCTCAACCCACACAGCCATACTTGACCGGGTGAAATCAAGGGCTTTTCGTCTCATCAATTCCCGCCTCTTACTGATTGTCTTCAATCTCTCTCTCTCTTCGCCGCAATGTTGGCTCACTCTCTCTTTACTATCGCTATTATAACGGACTCTCTAACTCTGAACGCTCTAACTGCATGCCTCCTCCTTAAAGGAGAACACGCAGCACCAGAATTTCTACATTTTCTCATTCCTTCTCTGTCAAACTATCTAACGCAAGAGTTAATCGGTATTTTCAATCTTTCATCTACTCAACCCTTACTGAGCGGACGCATTCCCTGGGCTCTCTGATATTGTTTCTACTTTTGGATATTGCCGATAAATTTACTTTTGGAAAGTACTGAATTTTATGTACTTGATTTTATATTCACATTGTTATGGTTAAGTAACTGAATATTCGTGGTTTTTAGCGATTTACAAGTTTTCATAGCGTGCCGACTTAATTTAATTTAAACTTGTGGCGGTTATAAACGTTAACTACCTTAATTTGCGTGATGCCATCGCAGAAAGCGTCGTGTGCTAGTTGTGAGGTTCATCGGTGGTATACTGATTTTAAAGATTACAACGGCGGTCCTATGGCGATTACCGAGAGATCGGTTTGTTTCTTTTGTGAATTAAGCGAAGAAATAATTGATTTAAAACGTCGTGTACGCGAAGTGACGGAAAGACTTGCAACGCTTGATAAGGGCAGGAGTAGGCTTACAGTTGGCAAAGGCCGAACCTACAGTATACTAACGTTGAAGACGTTAGTAAGTTGAAGGGTGAAGTTAGGAACCTAGTTTCTAGTATAGGTAGCTTATCGGGAAGGTTAGACAGAGTTTGAGGAAGGGGTTAAGGTTGATCCGAGATTAGTAGACGGGAAGGGATTTAGAGTAGTTAAGGGTGGAGCTAGGCCACGTACGTTGGATGATAGGAATCCCGGGCCTTTTCCGAAATTTGGACTGTTTCCGATTTTTTTTTAAATAATACATTTAATGTAGATTTTTACGCTGATTTAAAAAATGTAAGTCTTTTTTTTGGAGAAATGAGCGGTTCAAAAGTTATGTTTGTTATTGTAATTTTGTGTGGGATATAATACCCGGTTAGGTCAACTGTCTGCCCTTGACGATTGGTTAGGTTAAGTTGTGATATTTTCGTTAAAACTAACGAAAATATCACGGCTTATCCTAACCAATCATCAAGGGCGTACAGTTGACCTAACCGGGCATTCAGTTGACCTAACCGGGTACTTAATTGACCTAACCGGGCATTCAATTAACTTAACTGGACAGAAAAATAACGGTCGAAATCTATTCACACAAATATTTAGTGACATAAGCCAATACAATAACAATAAAGAATACAATAACTCTTGTTTTCAGTTGTATTGTTATAGTTTTTGACCTAATACAAAATTACATTAACAAACATAACTTTGAACCGCTCATTTCTCCTATAAAAGACTTACCTTTTTTAAATCAGCTTAAAAATATATTAAATATATTATTTAAAAAAAAATCTGAAACAGTCCAAATTTCGGAAAAAACTGGAATCCCCTCCCCCTATCGAGGTTTCAAACCTTTTCGCCCAGTTGGATCGGGATGTGAACGAGGGAGAAACGATTTTAATTGGGGACTCCTTAGTGCGTTAGATGGATAAGGAGTTCGTTGAACGGAATCCAACCATGAGGAAGAGGGTCTGTCTACCAGTGGCCAGGGTTGACAGAATTAGAGACGAAGTAGATAGGATTGATGTTGCCTCCCGTTACTCGATGTTGGTGACGATGGTAGGGAGCAACGACTCGTATAGGCCCGATACGAGAGTGCCTGACCTTTTGGAGAAATACAGGGGGTTAATTAGGTCCCTGAAGACAAGGTCAGATAGGTCTTTAGTTCTAGGTATTACCCCTAGACACAGGTTAAATTTTAGGATTACGTCAAAAACAAGATTTTTTAACACTAAACTAGAAGAAATTTGTGCTCAGGAAAATGTACCCTTCGTAAAGCTGTGGTCAGAATTTAGTGATCCTACCCTTTTTTATAAAAGATGGGGGTGCATTTCAATTAAATAGGGAATGCTAGGCTAGGTAGGTTAATCGATAAGAACGTTCGAAAGCTGTATAGGTCGAAGCCTCTTTAAACGTTTGTGGGTCTGGGATTCTGGGAAACGCCGGCCCGACGTGAAAAATAGTTTAAAACGCCGATCCGTGGTAAATAATAATTTAAACGTCTTTTATTGTACCGCGCGTAGTATTAGAAATGAATTGAACGATTTAAGGCAATAATTTATTGCGGGAACTACGATATAGTTTCTATAACCGAAACGTGGTTAAATACCGTAACTCGGGACTTGTTGGGGGAACTTGATATAGCGGATTTTAAACTTTTTACTAATGATAGGTTACATAGGATTGGTGGCAGCGTTTTATTGTACATTCATAATTCCCTTACGGCTATCGAGGTTGATAGATTTTTCGGCAGCAATTAATGCGATATGCGTTGAAGTTAGGAAGTGCAGTATTAGCTTTAATACTAGATTTTACACACTTCTTGATAACTTTATTAATAATCAGGATAGTATAGTTGTCAGAGACTTTAACTGCCCTAACCATTAATTACGAGACTTTTACTGGTAATGATGAGGGTTTGAGACTGATTGAGTTCATGGAAGATAATTTTTTACGACAGATGGTTACCGACCCAACGCGCAGTGACAATATTTTAGACGTGGTATGACGAAAGACGAAAATATAGTCGAAGGTTTGGAAGTAGGTGAGAGTTTGGGATGTAGTGATCACCAAATTATTAGGTTTAAGCTATTGATAGAAAAGAGTTAGGATAGTAACGTAATAGAAGTCCCTGATTTTCGTAGGGCTCATTTTGATAGTTTTGCGGATAGGATGAAAGTGGGGTCCCGACTAAAGCCCCCTAGGACAAAAGCCCCCTGGACAAAAGCCCCTCAGTTAAAGTGCAAAGTAGGACAAAAGCCCCTCAGTTAAAGTGCAAAATAGGACAAAAAACCCTCAGTTAAAGTGCAAAGTAGGACAAAAGCCTCCATTTTTTTTATTATTGTTCGTGTGCTATGAAGTAATCCTAAACAAATATCATAAGCTTTGTCTATGTTGATTCACTCTTGTTGATCACTGTTTTGTCTACCTGAATGGTTAGGTTAGGAACGCGCCACAAAGGACCATCAACAGCGTTTGAAGAACCTATGTCTGGACTATGTGAATGAGAGGAAGACCTTGGAGGAATTTCTGAATGGTGTAGGTCACAGCATTAGGTGGAAGTAAATTGAACTTTAAATGAACCTTAATTAACACTTAATGAACTTTTTAATATTGTGCCTTATTTGTTTGATTTTCCCTAGATATGGTATGATGTTCCTTTTATAATGTTCATTTTTATGGTTGTGTAAATAATTTTGTGCTCCTGTAAAATAGTGAGCTATAAATTTATAATGCAAGTGTTAATGTGTGCTACTGTATAATACTTATAAAGCTGACTTTGCCTAGATAAGGCATGATGATCCTTTTATAATGTAATTTTTTATGGTTGTGCAAATATTAGCGTCAATGTGTGCTACTGTATAATACTTATAATGCCTTCCTTATTGCAGTCTTATGAAATAATAAATGTAATATTTTACATGTCAGAGAAGTGTTCATAAACTGTAAACAATAAAGAATAAAAATAATGATTAGAAAAATTCTTATTATTTTTCCTAGGGGGCTTTTGTCCTGGGGGGTTTTGTCCTGGGGGCTTTTGTCCCAGTGGGATTTTGTCCCAGTGGGCTTTTGTCCTACATACGATGAGAGTAGTGGACTGGGATAATTTATTTATGGGTAATGACGCAAATTTTCATTGGGAGGCATTTAAAGAAAGTGGAGCAAGTGTAGTTTGCGTCCCCCTGACACAAAAGGACACAAACTACACGGGTCAAAGTTCGGGAACGTAAACTACACTAGGATCTTTAGAAGACATTTTTTAAATGAATCCATCAAATAAAACGTTAAAACTAACGAAAATATTACGACTTAACCTATTACGACTTAATATATATATATATATATATATATATATATATATATATATATTGACGATTGGTTAGGTTAAGTCGTAATATTTTCGTTAATTTTAACGTTTTATTTGATTAGGTATACGCGGACAAAGTTGGGAAATGCAAACTACACTAGCATAATGTAGGGGAACGTAAACTACACTAGGCACTAAATGGGGACGTAAACTACACTTGCTCCAAAAAAGTTTTGGATCACATGAAGATCAGGGCCCCCAACCTTCTTTAGTTAGCTTTATAAGGCTAACTAACCAAAATATCATGACCTAACCTAACCAATCGTCAAGGGTGTACAGTTGACCTAACGATTGGTTAGGTTAGGTCTTGATATTTCCGTTAGGTAGCCTTATAAGGCTAACTAGAGAAGGCTGGGGGCCTTGATCTTCAGGTGATCCAAAGTTTTTTGAATATCGAAAGGGAGTTTATTCTGCGTAGGCACAAGTGGTGGACTAGGGAAATAGGTGAGTTCATAAACAAGCGTAACAGAGCGTATAGACTTAATGAGCGCAATGGCACCGTAGCTAACTTTAATAGATATATCGAGCTTAGACGTCAGGTTAAAAGATCTGTTAGGAATGCTAAGCGTAATTTTGAGATACTTGGAGCTGCGGATAGTAAACATAATCCGAAAAAGTGTTTTCACTATGTCGATAATCGTAAGCCGATAAAAGATAACATAGGCCTTCTAGTGGACGCTAACGGCGCTTTGGCTTCCGACGCTCAGGCGATGGCGGGTATTTTTTAAAAAAAATTTGCGACAGTTTTTACCGTAGAAGACGTAAATAATGTCCCCGACGAGGACGGTATCGTTCCATTTAGTAGCGAAACTATTTTGAATGAAATAACTGTTTACGAGGGTGAGATTGCGCATTATATCGATAAGCTAAAAGTTACCAAGGCTCCAGGTCCTGACGCGCTTTATCCTAGACATTTGAAAGATTTGAAAGACGTTATCGTAGGCCCCTTAACAAAAATTTTTAATAAGTCACTGGAAGCGGGGATTATTCCTGAAGACTTCAAATTAGCTAACGTTACGCCCATTTTTAAAAAAGGCGACCGCTGAGTAGCTAGCAATTATAGGCCTATTGGCTTAACGTCAATTGTCGGTAAACTTTTGGAATCAGTAGTTAGGGTTCGTATTGTCGATCACTTCGAGAGTGGCGATTTGATTAATAGTAGTCAGCATGGGTTTCGACACCATAAATCTTGTTTCACTAATTTATTAGAGATTTATTACGAAATAATGTGCGAATATGATAGGCATAGAGTGGTTGACGTTATTTATTTAGACTTTAATAAAGCGTTCGATACAGTTCCGCATAGGAGATTAATTGCGAAGGTTAAAGCACCATATACGAGGTCAGGTAGCGAACTGGTTTGGTTAGAGGAATGGTTTCGTGCCAGGAAACAGAGGGTCGGTTTAATGGTAGGGAATCAGCGTGGTTGGATGTAGGTAGCGGTGTCCCTCAGGGTTCAGTGTTAGGCCCATTGCTATTCGTAATCTACATTAACGACATAGATGTCTTGACCAGTAACGTGTCAAAATTCGCAGACGAAACTAAAATAGGCGGTAAAGTTCTTAACGTCGACGATAGAAATAGGCTCCAAGACGATGTAAATAGGATTATGGAGTGGACGGATAAAGGCAGATGCAATTTAACGTAGACAAATGTAAAGTTTTGCATATACTGTAGGTTCTCGTAACAATGATTGCAAGTACACGATGGATGATAGACAGTTAGCGAGCGTTGACGAGGAAGTAGATTTAGGTGTACGCGTATCTAAGGATTTAAAAGTTAGAAACCAGTGCCTGGAGTCTTACGCAAAAGCTAATAGGATGTTAGGCGTCGTAGCACGTAATTTCGAATTTAAATCGAAGAATATTATATTACCCATTTACAAGTCCCTAGTCAGACCTCACTTAGAATATGCCGTTCAGTTTTGGTGCCCATATTTGCGTGAGGATATTGATAGGTTGGAAAGGGTTCAGCGACGCGCCACGAAACTAATTCCGTCACTACGCAACAAGTCTTACGAAGATAGGATTAAAGAGTTAGATTTGCATTCACTCGAAACTAGGAGATTAATGGGGTAGCTTATTGAAGTTTTCAAAATCGTTAATAAAATCATAACGTAAATTTTGACAAACTGTTCACTTTCGATAATAACAATACTCATAGTATCGGATTTAAATTACGTGGCAGACGTTTCATTACTAACATCGCTAAAAGCTTTTTTACGTTTAAAGTAATTAATTAATGGAATAATCTTCCCGCGTCCTTCGTGAACTGTACCAGCGTTAATATGTTTAAAAACCATTTAGATAGGCATTTTAAAAATATTAACGTTGTTTAAAATAATAAAACAATTAGCAACAGGAGCTCTGGGGATAATGGTCGAGGTTTAAGTCTGTTGACGATTAATGCCAGCTTGTGACATGCCAGCGTGTGGTATGCCAGCAATAAAATTATATTTAAAAAAAAAACTAGACTAACACGAACTTAGATGTAGCTCGTAGCGTAAACTAACCCACTTTTTGTTATACTCTTCATACTTTATATTTTTGTTATTTTCTTATCTTCTCTTTACTTGCATGTCTGTAGTTTGCATGGTATGACAGTGTTTGAGTTAAGACTGTGTTTCCATGGTTTGTAAGCGTTCTTATTTTACTTCTTTTCATCTTTCACTCCTTTCCTATTCTCTTCGACTATTTATCCGACTTGTCGGCAGTGGCCGGGGGATGATGATGGTGAGTCTTTCTCTCTTTCTGAATGAACGTTAACCCACGAATGATAGGTTCTGCTACTTACTTAACCCCTTATTCTCTTCTCTTAACCCCCTACTCTCTTCTTTCTCTCGGACTAACCTTAGAGTGGAGCTTAGAGTCTTTGTTAGCCTTAATTTCTGTAGATCTTAGATCTTCCTCAATCCATCTTTCCTCCTATGACCTCCCGTCTTTCAAACTCAGATTGTCCAGGCATCTTGAAAATCCTCCTTCCTGCATATATATATATATATATATATATATATATAGGGTGTCCGAGAATTATCTGTACAATTTTTGGCTGTTATTAAAAGTCAACCATGAAGTGTAGAAATTCCAGTGTTGTCCCATTTTACAGAGAATCTCATTAAGTTTTTCTGATACCAAGTTTTGACAAGTTTTTTAGAAATTCTAGTGTGTCCGAACATTATCTGTACAATTTCATCTTTTAATAAAATTCTTGATAACACACGTAAAATTCTTAAAGAAGATTATTTAGAATCTGTATTTTCAAAAGTTTCTTTTATTAAAGTAACGTTGTTACAAACATTCGATATGTGCACCATTAGTGATTCGCAAACATCCAATCGATACTCCAAATGTTGGCATGTACGCTGCAGCATATCCACATCAATTCGCTCAATAGCAGCTGTGATTCTTGCTTTTAAATCATCAATGTCTGTCACCCGCGTACATTTCTAAAAAACTTGTCAAAACGTGGTATCATAAAAAACTTAATGAGATTCTCTGTAAAATGGGACAACACTGGAATTTCTACACTTCATGGTTGACTTTTAATAATAGCCAAAAATTGTACAGATAATTCTCGGACACCCTGTATATATATATATATATATATATATATATATATATACACACTATATGATTAAAAGTATTCGGACACCCCGGAAAATCCGCATTTCTGCAAATATCACCTTCGCCGAAAGGTATGCTGGGAAAAAGCGTGGCGAAACTATAATGCTGAGGTGTTCTGTTAAGTTATCAGTAACTGTTGTGAAGCCATGCCGCGCGGACGTGAACTCTCCGAGTTCCAACGTGGACTCGTCATCGGATGTTATTTAAGTAACGTTTCTATACGAAACATTGCAGCCAAACAGGATATACCAAAGTCGACTCTAGCAGATTTTATCATGAGATGGAAGCACGACGGTGCAACTAACGCGAAAAAACGTTCCGGACGACCACGCAAACTGACGGAACGTGATAGAAGAAGTCTGGTACGACATGTCAAGAAGTCCCGCACGTCCTCTGCCGCTTCCATCGCTGAGGAGGTAGGAAGAGCATCCGGTACCTCCGTTAGTACTGTAACTATCCGCAGAGAGATGCACAGACTGGGTTATTATGGTAGAGCAGCTGTACACAAGCCACTGATTACAAAGTTAATGCCACGCGTCGTTTGGCCTGGTGTGTCTCCGTCGTTCCTGGACCGTGGAGGACTGGAAAACTGTTCTTTGGAGCGACGAGTCGCGGTATTCACTCTTCCAGTCTGATGGGCGTGTTTGGGTGTGGCGACAGCCCGGAGAACGGCTTCTTCCTGACTGTGTACGTCCAACGGTGAAGTTCGGTGGAGGGTCCATCATGGTATGGGGTTGTTTTTCCTTGCTATGGCTCGGCCCGTTGGTTGTTATACCCACTACCATGAACGCTGACGTTTATCTCGACGTTCTGGACAATTCGGCCCTCCCTACACTGTGGCAATACTATGGAGATGGCCATTGTTTGTTTCAATAGGATCGAGCTCCCTGCCATACTGCAAGGCGTGTGCAGGACTGGTTTCGTGAAAATAAGGTGGATTTGTTAGACTGGCCTGCTCAGAGCCCCGATCTCAACCCAATCGAGCACATGTGGGACGAACTGGAGCGACGGATACGAAACCGCACACCACGCCCGGCTTCACTTGCATCTCTTGCATCAGCTCTGCAAGAGGAATGGCAAGCCATTCCTGCACAGACTTACCGAAAACTGGTGGAAAGTATGCCTCGACGTGTTGACGCTGTAATAAAAGCAAAGGGTGGACCTACGGGTTACTAAATGCGATAATAAAACCATTTTTCCAAAAACCATGCGGTGTCCGAATATTTTTGATCATATAGTGTATATATATATATATATATATATATATATATATATATATATATATATATATATATATATATATATATATATATATATACATACTTGTGTATGTTGTGATATGTTGGACGAAAATTTATGACAAAATTTAGACGTTTAGGAAATATACGAGTGAAATTATCCAATCCGGAGAATAAATTCAGATTTTTATTAAATCCCTTCGAGATTAGTTTCGCCTCAGAGCGAGAATAAAATCGAGAAATAAGGAAGGAAATGAATCTCTCGTGAATATATAAATAATGTACTCGTATTCCAGTAAGACAATTAGCAAGGTAAGGCAATTAGTCTTCCAAAGTACATGTTCTCGAATATATATAGGGGTCGACCGAAGGTAGATCCTTAACCTTCGTTCAAACTCACCTAAAGTAACCTAAAGTGTGGGTGTATATATATATATATATATATGAATTGCGATTTTTCTGAAAAACAATACGAAGAACGAAAACTGGAAATTGGAAGGATGGTGGAAGTTAAGAAATTTTTCAGCTTTACTACTGACGTTTCAAGCCACCCTTGACCTATTACCAAGACCATAAGTAAACGTTAAGTTAGAAAACAAAATTAAACTGATATAAAAATTAAAAGAAGGACACGTAAATTAATGTGTAACAGTTTGGTAAATATAATAAATATAATTGATAACAAAATACAAATTGAAAATAAGAAAAAGTGGTGAATACCACAGATGTAACAAAATTGTTGTCATGAAGTCTAAAGTCACGTCTCGAATCACTATAGTGATGTTGCATGTCACTAGAATCAAGCCATAAGTAAAGCCGAAAGAGTTTTTTTCTTAACCTTGAGGTAAAGAAAAATAAATATTCCTATGTATAGTCGCAAACATATTTTAGCTTGTACTTCAGAATTACATTTAGGGAATATTAGAGACGGCAAAAATGTTTTCATCTTGTCGTGGTCGATTAGGGTGCACAAAATACCCATTCAACAGGCGAACTTGAAGAGGGAAAAGCCAACACCTTCGAGGCTATTAGAAATAATACTGGTAAGTTTCTTTTGTTGCGAAAAAAACGTGAAAGCATTTTTTCGTTCACTTGTTTCAAAACTATTGCGTACTTCTGGTTAGTCACGAAACTGCTCTGAAATAGATTAACAGCTTCCATGCTTGGTTCGTTTGCACCCGTAACTATCAAACAAGCGAGGAACTTTCTCTAGTGGCCTTCACTCTTCTCAAACACTGCTTTGAGCGCGCTCACGAATTAAATCAGGGGTTCTTAACCTCTGGGTCGCGACCCAAACTTGGGTCATTAAATTGTCATTTATCATTTATTTATGTTATCCCTAATTATTTTACCAATATTATTTATTTTATTATCTATTACGAGTGAACTGTTTGAAGGCACTGGTCGCCGAGCTAGCCCCAAGAGCATTTGGATCGCAGCCTAAAAAGGTTAAGAACCCCTGAATTAAATTGATCGCTTTTGCCTCGGTGGAGAGCAGCTATGAAAGATAATTTAAACGTTTTTATAAAACAAATTACTACTAAATGACGTGGAATGAAAACGTATAAAATTATTTACGATTATTTATTGCACAACAGTAATATTAGTATTTATTCAAATATTAACAAGTAATCGAATGTTAAGTAGTTATTTTCAGTTAAGTTAGTATGGCACACAAATTAAGCACTTCACTATGAAAATGAGAAAACAAAAATGGTTTTTTCGAAAGTTACTGTACTGCCGGCAAAATTCTTCATTTCCATCTTCCTTTCCTGGAGTGTCATTATGTCGTAGTCAAGCCATTTCATGGAAAATTATATATACAGCAACAGTGGGCCCTACGGGCGCATTTAGCGAGACCTGCGGTGCTGGGGTCTTCGGCCTCAGTAATTGGGGTACCTGCGGTAAAAATATCATTTTGTAAATGTCAGACACACATCACATTGTTTTCATCGTCTTTCTCTATGGAAAGTGATTTGGTGTATTGTAATGATGTGAACGCTCTCATGGAGGCTTTTTGTCAATTCATCAAAGTTGAGTTTGAAAACTGTACTATTGCACAACGGTAATGTCTATCATTCGGTTCCGATTGCACATAAAGTTCATATGAAGGAATCATATGACAATATGCAGTTACTTTTGAAACATATTGACCATGATAAACACTCCTGGCATATCTGTGGTGATCTGAAAGTAACTGCACTTCTCTCTCGGCTTACAGTTAGGATACACAAAGTTCTCTTTTTGTCTCTGCGAGTGAGACAGCCGAAGTAAGGGGAGTTATTATACACAGAAAGAGTGGCCACTTCGACAAAATTTGTTTCCAGGACAGAAAAATGTTGCCTATCAACTCCGAGTACATCCAGCAAACGTCTTATTACCACCTCTCCATATCAAACTTGGTTTGATGAAAAATTTTGCAAAAGCCATAAATAAAGATGGACCTGGATTTCTATATCTAAAACAGAATTTCCCTAGAATCAACGAAACGAAATTCGAAGAAGGCATTTTTGTGGGTCCACAGATCAGAGAAGTGATGGAAGAGTGCATTTGATGAGTCTTTGAAAGAGGTTGAAAGAACAGCACAAAGCTTTTGAAGAAATGACTTCGAATTTCCTCGACAGCGTCAAATCGGAAAATTATGTTTCCCTAGTGGAGCAAATGCTTAGTGCTTACCAAGCCGTGAGGTGTAACATGTGTTTGAAAATGCATTTCCTGCACTCCCACCTGGACTTCTTCCCATCAAATGTGGGGGATGTCAGCGATGAGCTTAGTGAAATACTTCATCAGGATATATCAATCATGGAAAAGCGGTACCAAGGAAGATATAGCCCCAGTATGTTGGTCGACTACTGTTGGACACTTATAAGAGAAGCCCCCTAGTACTAGTTATAAGCGAAAATCAGCTGCAGAAACGTTTAAGGTAAGGTACTCTTCTTTTCTGTACGATTAAATACACCAAAAAAGTAAGAAAATCTGTGAATTTTCATTTGCATTTCCTTCGAAATTGGTGGGTGATAGTAAAATTCTGTTTTCAAATTCGTAATCAGCGTAAAAATGTACATTGTAATCATGTAAATTCATTCGAAGGAGGAAAAATGTTCTATTTTTTGTTCAGTGTAATTATGATAATAGAGGCTACGAAACCGACATAAATGTACTTTCTATGAATGTTCATAAAATCTGGCACACCAGCTTCGCCAAATTTTTAACACTAACTTTCGCAAATGAGCTTAAAATTGTTCGTATTTTAAGCAAAATCTCCGTAATTTTTAGATATAACAGCTTTAAACTTGAAAATTAAATAAAAATACCTCGTAAAGGGCTCAAAGTGTTGGCAACGGTGACAACAGTGTGCATAATCTAGTGCCACAAAGTTCGGTTCAGTCAGCAATTTACAGTATGAAATGTTTTCTTATTTTAATATTTTTTATGAAATTGGAGGTTAGTAAAAGAGTTTTATAAATCCTCAAAGCCATTATAATCGACTCAAATAGAGTTTCGAGTCATTATGAAATCGAGTCCCAAGTCAAGTCCCAAGTAAAAATTTGACCGCTGGAGTGCGACTCGAGTCAACAATTCTGTTGAAATAATATAAAGTATGAAATAATAATACACTAGCGGAGTGACCCGGCGTTGCCCGGGTAAAAATTGAACGCTATATATATATATATATACAGATCTACAGAAGCTAAGGTTAACAAAGATCCTAAGATCCACTATGAGGTTAGTCCGAGAGAAAGAAGAAGAGAAGGGGGTTAAAAGAAGAGAATAAGGAGTTAAGTAAGTAGCAAAACCTATCATTCGTGGGTTAACATTCATTCAGAAAAGAGAGATAGAGACTTACCATCATCATCCGCCGGCCACTGCCGACAAATCGGATAAATAGTCGAAGAGAATAGGAAAGGAGTGAAAGATGAAAAGAAGTAAAATAAGAACGCTTACAAACCATGCAAACACAGTCTTAACTCAAACACTGTCATACCATGCAACCTATAGACGTGCAAATAAAGAGAGGATAAGAAAAGAAAAAAAGTATGAAGAGTACAAGAAAAAGTGGGTTAATTTACGCTACGAGCTACATCTAAGTTTGTGTTACTCTAATTTTTTTTAATATAATTTTATTGTTGGCATATCACACGCTGGCATGACACAAGCTGGCATCATTCGTCAACAGACTCATCATCGACCATTACCCATAGAGCTCCTGTTGCGGGAAGCGGGAAGATTATTTCATTAATTAATTACTTTAAACGTAAAAACGTTTTTAGCAATGTTAGTAATGAAACGTCTGCCACGTAATTTAAATCCGTTATTACGTGTATTGCTATTATCGAAAATGAACAATTTGTGGCGCATCACTGAACCCTTTCCAACCTATCAATATCCTCAGGCAAATACGGGCACCAAAACTGAACGGCATATTCTAAGTGAGGCCTGACTAGGGACTTGTAAGGGGGTAATATAATATTCTTCGATTTAAATTCGAAATTACGCGCTATGACGCCTAACAACCTATTAGCTTTTGCGTAAGACTCCAGGCATTGGTTCCTAACTTTTAAATCCTTAGATACGCGTACGCCTAAATCTAATTCCTCGTCAACGCTCGCTAACTGTCTATCATCCATCGTGTACTTGCAATCGTTGTTACGAGAACCTATATGCAAAACTTTACATTTGTTTATGTTAAATTGCATCTGCCTTGTCCGTCCACTCCATAATTCTATTTACATCGTCTTGGAGCCTATTTCTATCGTCCACGTTAACTTTACCGCCTATTTTAGTTTCGTCCGCGAATTTTGACACGTTATTGGTCAAGCCGACATCTATATCGTTAATGTAGATTACGAATAGCAATGGGCCTAACACTGAACCCTGAGGGACACCGCTGCCTACATCCAACCACCTTGACTCCCTACCATTAACAACGACCCTCTGTTTCCTGGCACGAAGCCATTCCTCTAACCCAGTGGTTCCCAAACTTTTTTTACTCACGGCGCACTTTAGAACAAGTAAACATATTGTGGCGCACTTTGTACATAAATTCGAAAATTTATTCAAGAGGTATTTATACATATACTTTATTACGAATTTCAGTTTGTATTTTTCACATTTTGAAATATAATCTTGCTCTTTCGCGGCGCACCTAATTACATCTCGCGGCACACCAATGCGCCACGGCGCAAGGTTTGGGAACCACTGCTCTAACCTAACCAGTTAGCTACCTGACCGAGTATTCCGTGCGCTTTGACCTTCGCAATTAATCTTCTATGCGGAACTCTCTCTAACGCTTTATTAAAGTCTAAATAAATAACGTCAGCCACTCTATGCCTATCGTATTCGCCCACTATTTCGCTATAAACTCTAACAAATTAGTTAAACAAGATTTATGGTGTCGAAACCCATGCTGACTATTATTAATCAAATCACGACTTTCAAAGTGATCGACGATACGATCCCTAATACGGATTCCAAAAGTTTACCGACAATTGACGTTAAGCTAATAGGCCTATAATTGCTAGCTACTGTGCGGTCGCCTTTTTAAAAATGGGCGTAACGTTAGTTAATTTGAAGTCTTCACGAATAATCCCCGCTTCCAGTGACTTATCAAAAATTTTTGTTAAGGGGCCTACGATAACGTCTTTCAACTCTTTCAAATGTCTAGGATAAAGCGCGTCAGGACCTGGAGCCTTGCTATCTTTTAGCTTATCGATATAATGCGCAATCTCACCCTCGTAAACAGTTATTTCATTCAAAATAGTTTTGCTACTAAATGGAACGATATCGTCCACGTCGGGGACATTATTTACGTCTTCTACGGTAGAAACTCTCGCAAAAAAGTTGTTAAAAATACCCGCCATCGCCTGAGCGTCGGAAGCCAAAGCGTCGTTAGCGTCCACTAGAAGGCCTATGTTATCTTTTATCGGCTTACGATTATTGAAACAGTCAAAAAACTTTTTCGGATTATGTTTACTATCCGCAGCTCCAAGTATCTCAAAAATACGCTTAGCATTCCTAACAGATCTTTTAACCTGACGTCTAAGCTCGATATATCTATTAAAGTCAGCTACGGTGCCATTGCGCTTATTATGTCTATACGCTCCGTTACGCTTGTTTATGAACTCGCCTATTTCCCTAGTCCACCACTTGTGCCTACCATGATTACTAGCGCGCTTGGGCCTACGAGGAATAAACTCCCTTTCGATATTCAAAAAACTTTCTTTAAACACCTCCCACTGAAAATTTGCATCATTACCCATAAATAAATTATCCCAGTCCACTACTCTCATCCTATCCGCAAAACTATCAAAACTAGCCCTACGAAAATCAGGGGCTTCTATTACGTTACTATCTTTACTTTTTTCTATCATTAGCTTAAACCTAATAATTTGGTGATCACTACATCCCAAACTCTCACCTACTTCCAAACCTTCGACTATATTTCTCGTCGTTCGTCATCACCACGTCTAAAATATTGTCACTGCGCGTTGGTTCGTAACCATCTATCGTAAAAATTATCTTCCATGAACTCAATCAGTCTCAAACCCTCATCATTACCAGTAAAAGTCTTGTAATTAACGGTTAGGGCAGTTAAATTCTCTGACAACTATACCATCCCGATTATTAATGAAGTTGCTAAGAAGTGTGTAAAATCTAGTATCGGCATCGAGGAGTTGAACGGGAGGGCTATAACAACAACGAAATTAAAACTACTATTACGCGCCCTAACTTCAACGCATATCGCATTAATTGCTGCCGGAAAATCTATCTTAACTTCGATAGCCCTAAGGGAATAACGAATGTACAACAAAGCGCCGCCACCAATCCTATGTAACCTATCATTAGTAAAAGTTTAAAACCGGCTATATCAAGTTCCCTCAACAAGTCCCGAGTTACGGTATTTAACCACGTTTCGATTATAGCAACTATAGCGTATTTCCCGGAAAAAAAAAATATATATATATATATATATGCCCGGTTAGGTTGATTGAATGCCCGGTTTGGTCAACTGAATGACCGATTAGATTAATTGAATGCCCGGTTAGGTTAATTGCCCTTGACGATTGATTAGGTTAAGTCGTGATATTTTCGTTAGTTTTAACGAAAATATCACGACCTAGGTGTCGATATATATAGTATATAGGGGAAAGTGGGTAAGACGGGCCACCTAACATATTTTAAGATTGCAGCTAGAGATAAATAACTGGAGTTAAAAAAATACACCGAGAAAGATTCATTAATACTTTATTTATTTAAAATATTTAAATTTGTTTATATGCCATATCACAGAGCTAAGATATCTAAAAGAAAAGAAGGTAAATTTGCCCATCTTACCCTACGGAAGGGGTAAGACGGGCTGCCCGGTCCTATCTTACCTCACTTTAATATTTTGAAATAAAACAACGTTTTCAGTAAACATATATTTAAGAAATATGTCCAATACAGAATGACAGAAATATTTGATATTTAAACACAAAAATCACAAGTGCGCGTCTGTATCATCTAAGCCAGCGCATTCGTCATGAGCCCACTTTTTACATACAGTGCAATTCATTGCAAAATAAACACTTAGTAGAACTGTCTTTATTTTCAGGTTCATCTTCAGTGTATGTAACTTTCCTCTTAGTCCATCTTACCCCCTGCGTATATATTCATAAATAATGTCTGAAACGTCTTGTCGCCATTTTAGAACCTTTGATATTTTAAGTATAAATAGGACTGAAATATTTGCTTAATTTATATATAAATAATTAAAATACATTAATGCTTCCTACAATGAATTATAATAGACGAATATAACAGCTTAAAAATTAATAGAGAAAATGCTAAAAATATGTTTGTTGGAAAAAAATAAAAAAAATACGTCTTTCCTCTTTCATTAGCAAAGTAACACTGATAGTTCTGCGAGGTTAATGACCTTGTTTCCGATAGGTGGCATTAATAGTACTTATGTTAGAGAAAGGTTCCATCTTGCCCCACTAGCCTGTCTTACCCCACTTTCCCCGATATATATATATATATATAATATATGTAAAGAACGACGCTTGTATAGAAGAACGTTCCGCACAAGATGAGGAGGGAGAACGAACAAATGAAAAATGAGGTAACCACCTGGGAATCGAACCCGGGATCTTCCGATTGCCGGTCAGATATGCTAACCATTACACCATGGGCCTCGATTAATCAGAAGTCGTAATTCTCCTACATACGAGCAGAAACCAATGCCCTGAGGGGGCACCTCCCGCATGCCGCACATATATACATTTTAACTGCAAACAACACACAGTATAATTAATGTAAAGAACGACGCTTGTATAGAAGAACGTTCCGCACAAGATGAGGAGGGAGAACGAACAAATGAAAAATGAGGTAACCACCCGGGAATCGAACCCGGGATCTTCCGATTGCCGGTCAGATATGTTAACCACTACACCATGGGCCTCGATTAATCAGAAGTCGTAATTCTCCTACATACGAGCAGAAACCAATGCCCTGAGGGGGCACCTCCCGCATGCCGCACATATATACATTTTAACTGCAAACAACACACAGTATAATTAATGTAAAGAACGACGCTCATTTTTCATTTGTTCGTTCTCCCTCCTCATCTTGTGCGGAACGTTCTTCTATACAAGCGTCGTTCTTTACATTAATTATACTGTGTGTTTTTGCAGTTAAAATGTATATATATATATATATATATATATATATATATATGCTAGAGCTCCGCCCATTTTATGTCACTATTTTTTATGACGTGTCTATGATGTCACTATCTTTCAACCAATCCGAAATACAGAGGCCTCTTGCGGCCTCAGATGACCTCGGAGGCCGACGTCACTTAGCTTATGTTCTTCCCCGGCCTCAGTTACCGTATCCCCCAAGTCTCATCCAATCTGGCCAGTGGTTTGGCCGGCCATAAGAGACAAAGATGAAAGAAAGTTCGCAGTTCGACCGTCACAATTATCAGTATACATATTAGTATATACATCACAGAAATCATAATGTGTAATTAAAACTAACAACAATCACAGTAATCTGACAAATTACCAGGGCTGGTAGACTTAATAAGGAAGTGTTTGGTCTGTTAAGTCAATTAAAAGTGGTGTATAGGGCAGAAGAATTGGTATTTAATGCGACTTGTAATCGATTGACATATAAAGATTTCAAAATGGAATGATGACAAATCGTCGTTTCCACGTAAAATGCTGACGAGAAGAAATAAAAGATTTGCCTTTTTCAGCAGGGAATCTATAACGAGAGAATTTTCTTTAGTAGACAAAGGTAAGAGGGTTCTCTTACAAAACCAAATATCCCAACGCAGAGAAGTCTCATGGTGGAACCAACATACGAGTATAGTAGCCTATGGGTCACCAATTTGTAGTGGCCTAGAAAGTAGGCTTACTATAATTATGAATTAATTGAAATGAATAATGAGGGTCACCAGTTTGGGGCACAGCCCAAACAAATAATATTTAATAAGGAGAGAGAAATTACTTTGTTGCTTTTTGTTTAATTAGAAAAATAAATTAATTATTTGTTCACAGTAATTAACAATTCTGTAATTGAGGTACGAGTATATTACAAATGACTGATTACACTGGTATGCATCAATTTTGCTGTCAAGGGTTTTGTAAGTGATTCTTATAGAGGTTTTCCTGCTGATTTCGAATCTGCAATCCGTTTTTCTCCATCAGCTCAGGTTATCCGGCTATGGCCTCATAAGTAAAATAGAATTTTTCGTGATTTTGTCAAAGCGGAATTGGAACAGTAACATCTATCATCACTTGTTTCACTTGTATAATATCTTTTTTTACTTTTCAGGCATATAGATAAAATATTTCATAATGAATAGAGCGTGTTAAAATGATCCCAATAGATTCAGCTACATATGTGGGACGGTTACCATGCCAAATAACCAGTCCCAAATCACTAAATTCGTGAAGACAATGTATAGAGCATACTTTGGAATTAAGCTAGAGGACCAGGACAAAAATTTCGCCCCTCATATGTGCTGCAAGACGTGCATTGAAAATTTGAGAAGATGGAGCAAAGGCAGAGCGAAATCTTTGCCTTTTGGAATTCCCATGATTTGGAGAGAAGGAAAGGATCACGTGACAGATTACTATTTCTGCATGACAAACCTCCAAGGTGGGCTTATAAATTTATTTTTCTTAAATATTTTGAAATCCTCGTATGAAACTTGACATAATATTCACCATAACGTAATATTCACCATATATAGCATAATATTCACCATGATGGTAATCATACATTTACATATACATATTGTTATAGAAAATACATTTACACATACATATTGTTATACAAGTTACATTTACATATACAATGATTGTATATTTTCTTTCTTTTTCATTCATATTGTACCCTGACATTCCTTCTGCTATGAGACCTGTACCCCATGGTCCTGGAATTCCAATACCCGACCCACCTCAAACCCTGGACTTCGATGATTCTGATGATGAATCAATGACCAATGCCAATGACCAGTCCCAGTCGTATATACCTCAAAATACCGCTTCAAATGAGCCGAGGCCTCTCAACCAGGCCAAACTTAATGATCTTACGAGGGATTTAGGACTTTCCAAATTAGCTGCCGAGATCTTGGGCTCACGACTTCGAGAGGACAACTTGCTGGCTCCGGGAACAACATTCTCCTGGTATAGGAAACGAGAGGAAGAATTCCGCAAGTTTTTTGCAGTGCACGAAAATACCTCTTCCTTAGTGTACTGCTGCAATGTTGAGGGGCTAATCGAATCCTTGGGCCTGCCGTATAACGCATCAGAATGGAGGCTACTTATGACTCGTCTAAACGAAGTTTGAAAGCAGTACTTCTCAACATTGGGAATAGGGTTGCATCAGTCCCTGTAGCACATTCCGTACAACTTAGTGAGAGCTACGATAACATGAAAATTTTACTGGATGCTCTCGTATACGACCAACATAACTGGAGGATCTGTGGAGATTTGAAGGTAATACTAATATCATAAGTAAACTATTGCTATTGACTATGTTGTTTTTCCAAAGGTTATTTGAGAGCGTATAAGAACACTTAACTTCCCCACAGAAGTGATACAGTCCAATGCATAGATTTTTTTATCTGATAGAAGAAATTCTCTAAATTCTTTAAATATTTTCTTTTTTTTTTCAGATTGTGGCATTTGTATTGGGAATGCAAGGGGGATACACGAAATACCCATGTTTCCTCTGCAAATGGGATAGCCGAGCGGATGAGAAGCACTATGCACAGCGTGAATGGGCATCCAGAGAGAATTTTGAACCTGGGTCGCATAATGTCGTTTCAGTGCCCCTTGTACCACCAACAAAATTTTGCTCCCACCACTTCATATTAAGCTGGGCTTGATGAAAAATTTCATCAAATCAATGAATAAGGAGGGTTCAGCATTCCGATATCTCGAGAGTAAATTTCCTCATATATCTGATGCTAACTAAATGCTGGGGTTTTTGATGGTCCTCAAATTCGAACTTTGATCAAGGATACTCAGTTCGAAAACGCAATGACTCCAACTGAGAAGAATGCCTGGCAGGCATTCAAATCAGTTGTCACTGATTTTCTTGGCAAGCGTAGAAGTCCAGAATACGAGTCCGTTGTCGAAAACTTGATGGAAGCTTTCAAAGCTCATGGGTCGCGCATGTCCATAAAAATGCACTTTTGGTGGTCCCACTTGGACTATTTTCCTGAAAATTGCGGGGATTATAGTGAGGAGCAGGGTAAACGATTTCACCAAGATATCAAAATAATGGAAGAGAGGTACCAGGGAAACTGGGATATCAATATGCTGGCGGACTATTGCTGGTGTTTGAAGCGAGACGTGCCTGAAGAAAAACACAGACGGAAAGCCAAAAAAACTTCATTCCTTCCTCAATAAACTTTTTTCCATATTCATTGTATGAATATAATATGAGTTGAAAAAACCCTCACAGCAGACAAAAAAATTTCATATGCATACCAGTGTTATTAGCAATAAGAAATGGTTACGCAGTATAAGCGTTAAGTAAATACAATAATGACAAGAAACCACTAATTTAGGTAGGCTAATGAGATATGCGGCAGTGATCACACAATAATAAGTAATTAAGCCAATAATAACTGAGGTAATGAAAGTATTGGTACAGTAAACGGACTAGGCAAGTAAAAATAAAATACATAAATGAGCAAATAAACAAGTGGATACAAATATGGTAAGATAACTGAATATGGTAAAATAATTGAACAGGCCTACTGTAGTCGTAATAAGAAAGTTAGTTTGCCGGTTGTTTGCGTACACTTTTGGGCCTACTCGATTAGGTAGAATTTGTGAACTTTTCAGCTTTGGATCCTGAATAGCCTAGCAGGACGTAACAAAACACTGTAGGCCGAGTGAGGGCCTACAAGAGGCTTACCGACCTGCAATTTCGACGGAGATAACTCTGAAGACTGACGAGGGCCTACGTGAAGGTTGACCGTACTGCGTTTCGACGGAGATGGTCTGAGGACGTTAGACCTACCGGCAGGAGGGTGTGCTGAGGGCCCGTTGATAGACCTGTTGAAAGGGCGCTGATCGAATTGTGGTGAAGGATGAGTGAAACCAGGGCCAGAAGGATGACGCCGGTAGAGTGATGTTTGCTTCCGGCGGGATGAAAGTGTAGGTCGCCTCAAGTGGTGATTCGCTTCGTGTATTGGTGAACTGTTGCTTGAAGGACTGAAGCCAGCTGAGATCGAACGGCGGTACGTGAAAGAGGAGATTCACGAGGAGTAACGAGCAGAGTGAGGGCGATTTTTAGTGAACTTGGGCTTATATGGGCTCAGAATACACGTAGTTTTCGCGGGCCTTTTTTGGGAAAAAAAAACAGCACAATTTGCTTCTCTCTCCTTGAACTCACGTGTGTTTTTCGGTCTCTGATGAATCCCAGATGTTTGCGAACGGCGAGGAAAGGAATTTCTAGTCGGTCTCTACAGGAGCCACACTTACAACGAGAACATTTATAATTATAAGCAAAACTCGACCGCATCAGTGGATAAGAGAATCTTTAAATTTAAACAGTGATCCCTTTTAAAATGAATGAGAGAAAAGTAGCCCCAAATTATTATGAGGATAAACTCTATCAAGAATCTTAAGAAGGTAATTTTTGAACAAATGCTCACGTAAGTAAGGAGATAACAAACATTACCTTTATTTGGGAGCGATTACGACTTCAATGTTAAGTTAGTAGATGTTAGCAAGAAACTTGCATATTTCAGGTAGAAAGAAAACTTTGAGAAACCATAAGAAATATTTAGAAACTCAAGTTCTAATTCGAAGGAAAGAAAGCTAGAACGAAGTTCACAAACTCTAGATACGAAAAACATGAATTTTGAATGAATTAGGACAAAAATTATGGAAGTTACTGTCTTGAACACTAAAGGGTTTTTTCGGAGATACTAAAGTGGAGAAGCGATGCGACTCTTTCGTAACAAAAACACCTAAAAAAGATACACTTGTTCGACTTGATTCCATGGTAAATTTTAGATTGAGATGAATGAAATTACAGCAGCAGTCCGAAAAAAAATTAGTTTAGTTTAATAAGTAACTTCGCTCCAAGGAAGTAGGCAACTTTCCCGATTCTCCTCGCTTCTATGAGTTTAGGGAGCTTTTCTTTACGAATTTTACGTGTTTCCTCACATACGTCGTCATTGACGAAGATTATTGATTCTTTCAGCTTTCTTCTGTTTTTTAGTATTAAATCTCTCTGAGTTTCATCCTCACATATTACTTTTATAGCTGAAGTGGGCGTCTTAGATTCAGTCATGTCATTAACTCTAGAATTTGCTTTTTGTGGTGGAATTTGTTTTGTGAGGCATGCGATGTCCGCCTTTGTTTCGTCCATAAATCCTTTCAGGTACGAAACTTTGTTGAGTGATTGGTTTGGTCTTTTTCCAGGACAATATTTATGTTCTTTGTTTTTAGTTGCCCCTTGTGTATTTTTAGTTCGTTTTCCTTCAATATCGCTTGTTTCGTTGCCCTATGATCCTCCAAGAGAGATCCGTTTCCGCCTACCTGTTCTGGTAGCTTCTTGCCCGGAAGCGGTTTGGCTCGGGGATTTCCAGCTGTGTCAAATTGTATGCGTTGGATAACATTTAGCAGCCGTATCGTGTCTACGATTTCAAAAAAAAATTTTGTTCGCTTATTATGTTCCTATTGTTATTGTTTTCCTATTGTTATTTAAACTTTGTCCTTTGTTCTTTGGATCCGTCGGGAGATGTTGATAGTAGCATTTTTTCCCGTATTTGCAGGTTCCATAGTTTGCGTAAGTCCTGCAGATGTCCGGTGGTAGAATTTGCATCTGTCTCCAAATTTACAATGACCATTATTATAGAAGAAATTGCATATTGGGGGATGTTCATATATCCACACATTGTCCTCTTTTAAATCTGCAATTATCTTTTATATATGTCTGCATATAATTCCTTCCCTATATTTACTCGTGGCCTTTGTTTTTTGCTCCTTATTGGGGGACAGTTTCACTCCGTTTTCTTGATTGCCCGTTTGTGTTTTCCTATTTTTGCTATTTGTGTTAATGCCCTTCGTTGCCCTTATACTATCTGCTGTCTTTATACCCTCTTTCGACTGCATGTTTTCGGCCTCGTTGTCTGACGGAATTTGATTTTTTCTACTTCGCCTTTCTTCGTTTCTTCTGTTTTCCTCTGTTCTTTATTCCCACTTTCCTCTTTCATTTTCTTCTCGTAGTCTCTTTCTGCTTTAAATACTGTAAAAGAGTTTATTTCAGTCATGCAGTTTTCGCAGAAATTTTTTATCCCATTAAGTTGCTTCGCGTTCGTTATAAGGGAGATTTTTTTCATCTTCCCATTCTAGGCAGAAATTTATTTACCACTTCCATGTTACTGATAGAGGGTAGCGGCTGGTGCACAAAATTCACTCAAAAAAGGTATTATGGGAAGTATTGGGTGGGATTGACTTACACTGAATGAAGGAGAGTTCTCCGTCGTTACTCCGAGGGATGGGGGATGTGGCACGCTGTATACTTCTCACTGATTGGTGCTCGCGACCGTGACTGCGAGGGATAATGGGGGGGGTTGTAAGAATTTCGATAGGCAGCTAATTTTCTTGACAAAGAAACAGTCGGAAAAATGCTGTATAAATGAATTCGCTTCGTTTGTATTTACTTTTTTTTATATATGCCACGGTTTTTACTTTTTAAAAAGAAGTACCACTGTGCACTATCAATTAACTCACAATATTGGCACCGTTTAAAACTGATGAACTGCAGGATTTTTACTGTAATACCGCTTTTATTCGGACTTCGATCGAAGTTTAACGCATATATTTAAACCGTAATATGGTTGGCATTGGAGAAAAGTTTGAAACAAGGCAAGAAAAAGGTCATAAAACGCAAAGGTCAGAAAACCCTCGGGACCATCGAAAGGAAAGAAAAGAAAAAGAAAGGAAAAAAAATTGCGTGTCTTTCTTTTTACGACAATTAATGAATAGCGTGACCATGGATCCAAATTCTCACTTAATCTGCAATTTGTGTAATTGGAAACAACTGAAAATGCAGGAATCAGGTGTGATTTTTGTCAAAAACTGCACGACTATATCTGCATGAATTGGGATGATAGGAAAATATCGCTCGTCTCCAACATTAGATAGATCGCGGGGTCAAATTTCTGTGTGATGTGACCGCATGTACACAGACCGTAAACTCTTTTGCGGTATTTAAAGAAATGGAGAAATCGAATACGAGTGTCACAGAAAAGAAGGGAATAATGGGGAAACAAGAGTCCCGAGAGTAAAAGCTTTTAATATGAACCTACATAGAAATCTAATTACATTTATACTAAAATTTAAAATAAAACATACTCGAAATATGTAATACAAATAAAAATAGCCTTCTGCTCGCTATAATTATTATAAAATGGCTGTAATTTCTCGATGTAATATAACGGGGCATTCGGTTTTCATGTCTCATTTCGCTGTTTACTTGTGTAAAGCCAATATTAAGTTGCCCGCCGTACGCCCCTTGAAACGGTTATCTATTAAAATATCAAAGTATGTCCATCTGTGAAAGCGGATGCCCCCAGAAATGGACATTAAGCAATCTTCAAACCAATTTGTTAATTAAATTGTGATTTTAAATATAAAAGTTTATAGTATTAAGAAATTTGGTGAATTTTAAATAAAATTTACTATGTGCTACCAGGCGTCAAAGTTTCCCTTTTTTCAATTTGTTTGTTTTTTACAACTTATGATTTTGTTTAATTGTTTAATTTCAGAAGTTTTAATTAATGGTTTATATATTAGCTTGCTTTTAATTGTTGTTTGGAACTCGTAATTTTGATACCAATTAATCGATTATGGAAGCTAGGCCTAACTCACCATCACCTAGTTGCTCAGTTGGGAGAAGTTCTACAAGAAAAGAAACTGAAGTATGGCTAATTGGGCAGCCCTCTGCAGTACTAAAACATCCGTACTACCATCAGAGAAGGAAATGATGGCCCTCTTCATGCACTACAGAAATATTTAAAAGCGAGGCATTAGAGAATCATGCTACTCTACTGCAGATGATGTGCTAGCAGTTTGGAAAAAAACAGGAATACCAGCAAAACAGAGTACATGTAGTAGATAAAATTCAAGGAATACTGAAGGAATGGCAGCTGCTTAAGAAAAACAAAGCAAACAAATTGAAAAGATCACAAATTTAAATAATAAAGAAGAAAAATGGAAAGATAAACTGGAAAACTTATTTGACATTGCTCATGAGAATGCTATGCAGCTTATAAAAATAGAAGATGATAAGAAATTCTTGAAAATGCAACGTGGAAAGGACGTCATGGAAAAGTGGGTACCATTGATAAGGCTGTCGCTAAAAAAGAGCAAAGAGCAGCAGAAAAGCAACATTATGAAAAGAGGAAAGCAGAAGAAGAGATCAAAAGAAAGAAGAATGAAGAGGCTGTCATACTCACCAGTACATCATCAGAATCAGAATCAGAGGAGAGTAAAAGTGATGAATCTGGTTTCTGTGCTGCACACAACCTTCAACATGGAAAAGTAAGGTTGGCAAACGTAGAAAATTGTTTGATGATAAATTATTAGGAAGTCTTGATGTTGCAAAATTGAGTGACAGAAATGCGTCTCTAGTTTTAATGCCAACAATCAGACATCGCTTGAATGGGGCATCTGCGAACAAATAAAATGCATGTGTTTCGATACAACGGCAGCCAATACTGGTCCTAGAAATGCTGCAGCTATTCTTCTAGAACAAAAATTCGACAACGATTTATTGTGGCTGGCATGTCGACACCACATATTCGAAATTATGCTGGAAGCTGTTGTTTCAGTCTTTATCACCATCTTCTGGCCCAGATATAGTCCTTTTTAAGAAGTTCAGAGAAAAATGGTCAAGCATTAATAAGGAGGACTACGAAACAGTATTATCAGATCCAGATATCTATGAAAATATTCATGACATCAAAGATGACATAATTATATTTGCAGCAAATCAACTAGACACATTCCAACCAAGAGACGATTACCTAGACCTATTGCAGTTAACAATTATTTTTTTGGGAGGTGAACCAAAAGGTGGAATCAAATTTAAACATCCAGCGGGACTTCATCGGGCTAGGTGGATGGCCAAAATTACATATTCATTAAAATTTTTTGTTCAAATCTCAGTTCAAAATTTCAGTAAAAGACAAAAAAGGACTAAAAGACATCTGTCTATTTGCTACTCGGTTATATGTAAAGGCATGGTTTACAGCTCCTGTGTCATCTTGCACTGCTCATCTTGATCTGGAATTATTACAGAATCTTGTAGTCTACAAACAAATAAATGACACAATTGCATTTGTTGCTATTAAAAAACTTAGGTCACCTCTGGTACCTATCAGAAGAACTGGTAGCCTTGGCCTTTTATGATGATGAAGTGCCTACTGAAACAAAAAACAAAATGGTAAAGGCCTTGCAAAATACAAAAGAAACTCTTCCTGCAAAGCGGGTTTTTCTAGATCCTGCACTTAATCTAACGAAGAAATTAGAGGATTTTGTCACATCAAATACTCAAAGATTCTTTACAATAACAGAATTTAGTTCAAAATTTTACTCAAAGATGCTAAAGAATGGCATAATGATGAAGAGTTTAACTCCGCTAAGAAATCTATCAAACAGTGGAAAGTCGTGAATGATATAGCGGAAAGAGGAGTAAAATTAATGAATGAATATAATAAAATACTAACACATGACGAAAATCAAAAACAATTCTTGCTACAAGTAGTGAAAAATTACAGGGCTGTTTACCCTGATAGAAAAAAAGAAACATTGATGAAGTAAGGACAGCTAATGTCTCAAATATCATGCTAGTTTAATTATGCATGCTTGTGGTTATGGTAGGACCTACGGGGGAGCTTTCCACATTAAAAAAAAGCAATGCGCCTTGTACTGTACCTCCTGGGTGATGTGGAAAAATTTGACAATTTGAGTCGTTCTGTCAATTTTTAATTGCTGGTAGCAACCCTTAAAAATTAAAAATTTGCTAAAATATTTTAGGATAGTTATTTTTATGCTGAAATGAACCATTTAAAGGGTTGAACACATTAAAATATAAAAAAAATTTTTTTACCCCCATATTTGAATCACCCTAATATATATATATATATATTATATATATATATATATAATATAAAATTAAATAAAAAATTAATTTATGTACAACATTGTTTCCTACAGGTTTTGGAAAAAATACAGGGGCAAGAATTTTCAGGTGCGGTATGCACCGTGCACCGTGCGTTGTATGAACTTTTATTAGTCTTCAAAATGATGTATTGTCCAATAAAAATATTTTAAAACGAAGGGCGGGGCTTGTGCAGAAAGGCCTAAAAACATTATCATTCATATTCTATTACTCGTTGTTAATCTGTCGCTTCCCTTCCAAACTTCATTGTTTGTAGACAAATTTTAAAATGGATAAATCTAGAGCAAGCGTGTATATATATATATATATATCTCAATGTTTAGAGGAATGTATTGTTCGTGAAGCAGAAAGGACCGAAGTTCTCTTAAAGTATACCATTGGGAGACAATTTTAATAAGATTTTAAAATAGTTAAAAATTATGAAAGTAGCTAAGAAAATGTAAAACATCAAAAGGTGAATAAATGTGAAGTTAAAAAGATACACTTATAAAAAGTAGCCAGGAAAAATATAATTTTTATACATAGTTGTGGGTAGAACTCCTTGATCAATTTTAAAAGTTTGTTTCTAATGCTAAAACTTGAGTTTCCCATATAGGGCAAAGTAAAATACAGGATATCGTTGATATTAATAAATTCAATCATTTGAATTACCCGTCCTAACGCTGTCCTGTGAAACAGTAGGCTAGTTTTCATCCTGTTTTTATATTTGAATAAATTAGGCTGTGTTTATGTATTAATTTCTTATTTTGGTGGTACGGTGAATTATTATTATTACACAAATTTGTGGTCATTTGCTCTTATTTTCAGGTTTAAGTAACAAGAATTTAGCACAGTCGTGAGTTATCAATATAGTAAAAATATTGATACGCATAATGATATTCCCAAAAGCAAATTTAATACGTTCTTATGATACACATTGAGATTAGTTGCTCAAATAACCATTCTTATTGCCATGTTTCTTTTTTCCTACTGAGTCATCTCAGCAGTAAAATTTGTAGTGGAAAATTTTTTTTTCTTTGTGGAACTCGTGGAGCGAGTATCATTAATATATATATAATTCCAATTACGCCTTCTACTCATATTGTAAACTGACCTTCATAATGTTTGCAGATGATACAACTGTCTTTTTCTTGCAAATATGTTAATTCAGCTAAGAATATATTTAAATCAGAATTCATCAGTGTAATAAAATGGTTGACCACCAATAAACTCTTACTGAATACCAGTAAAACAAATTTCATGATTTTATTAACAAAAGAAATGTTTATCTTGATGAACTTAACGCTAATGAAATCGCTATAAAGGAGTGATGTAATGCTAGATAAGAATTTGCAATGGAGTGATCATGTAAATTATGTCGCAAAAAAGAATTCAAAGAGCGAAGCTATAATGTTTAAACTCAGAAATGTCGTCCCTAAACAGGTTTTATTGACTATTTATCTTAATTTTGTTCCTCCTTATATAACGTAGTGCACCCTTGTATGGGGAAACTCCGCTAACAACGCATAAAACGGTATCTTTGTCATCCAAAAAGAGTAATAAGGTTATTTATCTGATGGCTATTTCCTTGATCACTCTAGTGCATTATTTAAAGTGTTAAACTTAATAAATCTTAATGATGTAAATGATGTAATCAAACTGGCACTTTTTATTTTTATTTACGGGTTGCTGTGTGGAATGTTTACATATGAGAGAGAGAGAGACAAGGATAAGAACTACCTCAAAAGGCCTTGCGCACCATACCGAGGAACCAATGGCCACGGGTGCCATGGAAAAATTCCTACACCTTCAAATAGTATGCAAGATTCGGTCTAGCTCTAGCCTTTTCTTGAACTGACCCACAGAGGAACTGCTCACAACTTCTGAAGGTAGCCTGTTTCACGTGTCACAGATCTTATAGGTAAAGTAAATCCCACACACACTAGTGCTAAATCGTGATATGTAAGTTCAGGACCATCTCCTCTATTTTGACAAAGCCTGGAAACACCACCATGCATGGCAACGGCAATTTCTGAAAAACTCATCTCTGTTGCTGCTAGCATTAGAACAAGTAAAGTTAAACCGAGGTTTTTTTCCCCCCATTAGTAGTAGTAGGAACAGAATATGGAATGTGTAAAATTAACAATATCTTGTTAAAATGTCTTTCGTTTTTAATCAATGCTTGTTAACCATGTGCTAATCTCTTTATTTCTCTGTTCCGTTGTACATATGTATATATTTTCATCACTGGCCTTCTCCATTCCCCGGCGATGTGTACTGCTGAGTGCACGAAAGGACTTGGGAGCATTTCTTCTTTTCCCTTGTGGTTTGCATCATTCATTCATTTCATGTGTTTAAGTGTGAAATTCCCCCTAAAGAAGGTCATGGACAGGAGGAAAGATGGACTGAGGAAGATTGTTCCAGTAAATTTTCGAACAGTGTGAACAGTCTCGTAAACTATACATAAGTTAATCTAGCTTAACTTTAGATAGAAGTTATATGGTCTTCGAAACTTTTTTTGAGTGAACTGATAAAATATATAATATTTCTATTTATAGATGGTTGAGTGAAGTTTTTTTTCTGTATGAGTGTGTACTACCATTTCCCTCTAAGCGAAGTGAAGACGAGACACTCAGGTCGGGGGTTCGACTCCCGATTTAAAAATCAACTAACCTGTTCATCCAAGCTAGCCATGGACCCTGCCATTTATCCTCTAAGCTATGGACTTCTTGGTACGAAAACGTCTGTCTGTTGCTCCATTTAACTTCGACAGTGCAGTATTAATATATTTCTAGCCTTAGTATATGAACTGTCATTGTATTAATAATGTTTGTCATTGTATTAATAATATTTGTCATATGGACTATAGTCTGCCAATAAGCCTTTTCATTTCATTTCATTCATTTTTTCATATATAGATGGGCACAAATTAGAGAAACCAAAAAATATAAGGGTAATTTACTTCATTAGGGAAAACTTGACATCCGTCACCTCAGCGTCGCCTCATGTAGTATTGCTAAAAAATGTCATCCTGTTTTAAACCGTGCGTGATCTAAAGACAGTTGTTTAAAAAAAAAGGAAAAAAATTTTGTAAGGAAATAATTCTCAAAAAAGAGCACAGTTATTTTTTTTAATGCTAGGTTAGGTTACGCTGGAGTATATATTATTTATCTACCAACCAGTTATGTGGAAGGAAGTGAGAGAGAGAGAGAGAGAGAGAGAGAGAGAGAGAGAGAGAGAGAGAGAGAAATCCTTAAAACAGTATCTAGTTAAAATATATACATATATATAATTCTTTTAATTAAATAAAAGATTTTGTAATTTTTTTCGCAAAAAATTTTCCGATAATTTTTGGGTGAAAATTTAGCGGCGCTGTTCAACGTTTGACCTTTATGGTCGGTGGGTATCAATGGGGTTAAAACGAGAATAAGGGGAGTGAGGGATACAGAGTGGTTGGCGGAAAGAGAGAAAGAGAGAGAGAGGAAAAAAAAAGTGTTTTTTTTAAAAAATGAGATAAAATTCATATATATATATATATATATATACATATATATATATAATATATATATATATATATATACGCCCAGAAGGAGTTTGAGAGGTTGGCGGGAGGGAGGGGTGGGGAAGGGGGAGGGGTTAATCGTATGCTGTTATATTCGAGTTCCTGGCAAGTTTTCCGTCCGTTTTGTGGGAGGAACGACCCGCCTCTTTGTACAATATCTCAAGACACTGCCCAATATAATGGGATACAGCGATTCATGTTGGGTCAGAGCCGTACACGTTTCACCTGTCAAGTGAACATGCATTCGTACTATATATCTATCTATCTATATCTATATATCGTCAATGAGTTTGCCACATAAGTTAAATATTAAATCATAGGGGTGAACAAAGGTTTCGCGGTTTTTACAAAACATTCATTCAGGGTACTTGTAGCATCATTACTAAGTACATATAAGATAACGTAATATGTACTCGTATATATATACATATATATATATATATATATACACCTGCACACTCTTTTATAATTAATTATTCATTTGAATAAATTGTTTAAGAAAACCATTTTCCTAATTCACCTGAGCTATAATACTACTACTAATAATAATAATAATGATGATGATGATAATAAAAACAACTGATCGCGACAGGAACGTGTATATCACGACATTTGCAGTGTCGCTGCGGTTTATCTTTATAAATGTTATCTTTTATAACGAAAAACGGATTACAATTAAGGTTAGTTTAGGTTAGACAATGTTTGGTTAAACTTATTGGCTTTTTTAAATGGCGCGATATAGAACTGAATGAAAATGCGTGAAGATGTCGCGGTTTTGTAGAGTAGCCAAATGCGTGTTTGTGTGCGCACGCGCGCGTTAAATAAGGCTTAGAAATTATAGGCACAAATGTTTGCGGCAAAAGTCTTTCTCTGGGGAACATTACTTAATTACAAACAAATTAAGTACTGAAAGGAAAACAAACTATAACACGAGATGTTTGTAGTTTGCTCTGAGGTGAGAGAGGACGGTGTGAGTGTGTTGTAACATCGCTTGAGTATGACATCACAAATGTAAACATAACTTATTATGCGACAAAACCAAAGTGCAGTACTTATATATATATAGATATATATTATATATATATATATGTGTGTGTGTGTGTGTGTGTGTGGTGTGAATTACTCATTCGTTTATTATGTATTTTTTTTCTACTGTTGTAAAATGAATTTCGTACAATAACAGACATCATTTCCAATTAACTACGTCCTCTTCAAATTTAATGTTTGCTTTTTTATATATATATATATATATATATATATATATTATATATATATATAACTTCTTTTTTTTTTTTTACCCAGGCATTTCAGTTCACACCTGCGCGAACAATGGACGAAGATAGAAATAAAATTTGTGCTTGTACTTCTCTTTTTAAGCGTATATATATATATATATATATATATAGTAGAGAATTCTAAGAAATTCAATGTACATGTGATTTGAAATAGAGAAATTAATAATTATTAAGCATTGTTTTAATGAAAAATTTCTAATTTTGCTTCTTGTAACCGTTGGCGAAAGTTAATTAAAAATTTCTGGAGATAGAATTCTAGTAAATACGGTTAGATTTTACGTGATACGTTTTCTTTTTGAATTGAAATTTACCCCCCCCACAAAGTGTTCATTTATTTTTCCTGTAATAATATGATTGTTCATTCATTTATTATATATTTTTTTCTTCTTTATTTCGGGCCGAATTGTGAAATATATTTTCCTGTACTAATATTTTGTTAATACTGTGCCTTGTATGGCTATATAAGCCAACTGGATAAATGATTTCGTCTCTATCTAGTTTGAATTGTGGTAATGGAAAAATTTCAAAATATATAGCTTTGTTGAATAAACAAATAAACTGTGTTAAACGACATTAATAAGTTTATATATATATATATATATATATATATATATATATATATATATATATGTGTATGTGTGGTTGTGTGTATGTGTGTGTGTATGTGTGTGTGTGTGTGAGCACGAATTGATCATTCGTTTATTATATAATATTTTTTCTACAAATATGGTTATACGTTTTGTATATTTCAAAATAATTAATATATTATACAAGCGCAGATGGGGTGAAAAGTTTGGGGGAATGAGGGAGGGGGGAGACGACCGTGTGTTTTGACCTGAAATTGTCGTTTGTTTCACCTTCTTCGTAAGGTTTCTTTTCCTTTCGTTTTTCCCACTGTTATTCGTGACTTAACGAAAATGTGATATTAATAATAATAAAAATAGGAATAAGTAATAAAGAGATTTATATTTAGTTGTGTAAAGAGAGTGTTTAAATTCTAATTATTTATTTATATAAACAGAATTTCTTTTAAAGTAAATTGTTGGAATTAAGAAGATTCATCTGTTGTGGTAACGAATTAAAATAAATGGTGGTACCTGACAACTATCATATATATAATATATGGTGGTATTTAGCAACTAAATGGATGAATAAATATGAAATAATTTAAATAAATATTGCTATCTGGCAACTCAGTCCTGTAGGCTGATTAATATATGAATTAATTAAATATATAGCACAAACTGGCAACCCAGCCTTCTATTGGCGATGAATTAAATAATGGCGCTATCTAGCAACTCAGCAACTGGCGGATTAGAGGTCTATAAAGAGCGGGAGGCGGACAACGGAGTCATACAAAGCTCGGCTCCCAGCCGAGCAAGGATCTCTGGTCCTTTCTCTTTCTGGCCCTTTAGGTGGTGAGAAAACCCTTTCCCTCCCATAAAGGTCTCTTAGGTTAGGTATGCCCCTTTGGGGGGAATAGCTTTGGGGAGAACTCCGCCTCCAAGTTGCATGCCCCTTGCAATCTCATTTTGGGGTTAGCAACAAAGGTCGGTACTCTCTCTCTCTCTCTCTTTTATTCTGCCCCTTTGGGGGGAATAGCATGGAGGAGAACTCCGCCTCCAAGTTGCATGCCCCTTGGAATCCCATTTTGGGATTGGCAACAAAGGCCGGTACTTCCCTTTGGGGGGAATAGCTTGGGGGAGAACTCCAGGTTGCATACCCCTTGCAGTCCCATTTCGAGGCTTGCAACAAAGGTTGGTACTCTCGCTCTCTCTTTCTGCACCTTGGAGGGGAATTTTCTTTTTCTTTTGGCCACAAAGGGGTTGGGGGTGGCACTCTTGCGACAAAAGGGGGGTAGGGGATGGCACTCTTGCAACAAAAGGGGTAGGGGATGGCACTTTTGCAACAAAGGGGGTGGGGTGGCAACATTACGTAATATTTTGCAATTGCATTGCACTCCACTCTTTTGACACCATACTACTTACATTATATATTAATTCTGGGATATATTTACACACACACACACACACATATATATATATATAATATATATATATATATATCAGCAGAAGCCTGACACATGAGACGAATGATTCCTGCCCGTACAAACAAACCACTTCTTCATACTTAAGGAGCTGGTTCGTAAACGCCCTGTAAACAATATCGTGCGACCGGGAGGGGTTTAGGCATGAATAAGACACTGCGATGTTGTCGCGTGGGTTTAACGTGGGTGTGTGAGCGTGTGGACGCAGCATACGTTGAACGCGTGGAGCGTTGTGGAACCTTGCGTGTTTACGGCATCCCCCGAGAGGCTACGCAATCCTTAAATGTACCTCATAAAGTTTCCACTTAACCTAATCTACCCCTCCCCGCCTCAAATACACCTCATAAAAGGAGGTGAGGACTACGTGACGCCATTACTCCAAAATTTTCAGTAAATGTAACTCATAAACGGATGTGAGTAATTCAAGGAGGAAATTCTCTAGTCGATCCAGTTCTGTCTCCTCAAATCCATACATACTACTGAGTCCATGATGATAATACTCATTTAAAGCCTACTTGAAAACCAAGGGAACATATATATATATATATATATATATATATATATATATATATATATAATATATATACTCATATATATATATATATTCTTTACGTAATCTGAAATATGTCCCATTTGACTTCACCATATTTAGCAATTGGTAAACAGATCAAATGACCACCGAATTCAGATTATAGTAAACGAGTTATCTGTATTTTTCCATTTTGCTATGTGTGTATGTGAGCCAATTGATAACACAGGCCTGCGAATGAGAACTTTGTAAGCGTTGTTTTCTTACTAATAACTGATTTTATATAATTCAACTACACTGATTTCGAATAAGGTGTCCATTCTTTCTATCACGTAAGGATTTTCTGAAAACTGGAAGGGAAAACAACAACATAAATAAATATTATTTATTTCAATTTACATTAGGCACCTATTTCGCTTTGTTATACTAATTACAAATGCAAACAACTTTTAAAAAGAAAGAAGACTATTACATCAATTACATATTCATCTTTATTTGTCCTGAGTTTTCTTGTGAGATCTATGCCTTTTAGTCTTGAATGTACGCGCTGTTCCTTTTCTTTTATGTAATAATTCTGGAGTATCCCGTTTCAACATCCAGCAGTAATCAGCCATCATGCTGATGTCCCACCTTCCCTGAGATCTCTTCTCCATTTCTTTGATGTCTTGGTGAAACCATTCTCCTTGTTCTTCGCTGAGTGCTCCGAGATTCTCAGGGAAGTAATCCAAGTGTGAATGTAAGAAATGTAATTTTAAACTCATATTACAACCCAACTCTTTGAACTTATTTAGCATGTTGTTCACAATGTTTTGGTAATTTGGGTCCTCGTTGTTCCCCAAAAATTTGCTGATAACATCCTTAAAAGCAATCCACGCTCTTTTTCAAGATTGTTCATTGTTCTTTCAAAGTGTTCATCCAAAGTCAGTTTTCTAATCTGGGGACCAACGAAAATTCTTTCTTTCAATTTTGCTTCCGAAAGAGTTGGGAATTTACCACACAGATAGTTAAAACAATCTCCATCTTCGTCGAAGGCCTTAACAAATTGCTTCATCAAGCCCAATTTTATGTGAAACGGAGGTAAAAGGACTTTCTTCGTGTCAACCAAACTTTCACGTTGAATGTTTTTAGAACCAAGTGTCAGGTTCACTCTGCGTGGCCATTCCTTTTTTTATCGAGTGCTGAGTTCTTGCTCGGCTCATTCCATTCACACAAAAAACATGGAAACTTCGTATAACCTGGTTGTTTACCTAACAACATACAAATCACTTTTAAGTCTCCATAAAGTAACCAACCGTGTTCTTTGTATTTAACCTTAGTTAGAAGAAGTTCAAGATTTTCGTACGTTTCCTTCAAGTGAACCGAATGAACCACAGGAACGGATCGGATGCATACAAGTTACCGTTGTGAAGGAGGACGCCTTTTAGACTTCTTTTGGAGGAATCAATGAAAAGTCTCCACTCATTTTGGTCATAGACTGCAGCGTCTAGCTTAAGTATTAGTTCCGAAACATTGTTGCAATATACCAGTGAATTTTCTTGAGAAAAATATTGGATGAATTCTTTTTCTTGATTTCTGTACCAGTAAATTGACGTCCCGGGAGAAAGCAAGTTCTTTGCACGAAGTCTGGATCCCAAAATCTCTGAAGAATCCTTCAGGAGGCACAAATTTTTACCAAATCATTAAGTTCACTTTGTGTAAACAATTGGGGTTCACCAGACGCTTCGGTTTGAAAACAATCAATATCATCGTTTCCATCGTCATCAGACACCGAATCAGATGAAGTTTTATCAAGAGTATTTGATTTAGTAGGTACAGGTATACCAAGTCCATGAGTAACACGTCTTATAGCAGACTGAAAGTTTGGAAAAGAAATTTCCTTTTTATTTTTAGTATTGTAGCCTTGCACGTTACATGAACAAAAATACCAGTCATTGCTGTGATTTCTAGGCTCCCACCAGACCATTGGAATCCTAAAAGGTAAAGAATCCTTTTCACCTTTACTACACACTCTAAGTTGTTCAACACAAACACTGCAAACTTTATGTGGAGCCCATGATTTGTCTTGATCCCCAAGTTTCATTCCGAAGTACGCATAGTATTCTTTCTTGACGAAGTCTGTAATATCACGCCTTTGTTTTTCCACAGTAAATTTTCCACAAATATAACAGGAAATGTTTCGGCTATTTACACACCCTCTGGTTGCCATAGCGACAAATAAACAAATTTCAAAAGGGAAATACAATCACCGCGCACCTTTGAATAATAAAGAACTATAACCTCGCACGCACTGAACAGACTCACTCATATCGTGGCTTGTCAATCACTTACAGTATATACTAGCGGTGCGTTTCTCGAATGTTCTAGAAGAGGCTATGACGTCATTTCTGATCTGGAAGCATTTATAGGCAGTAGGTTTTAATCAAAATTTAATTGAGTCAATTTTAATGAAATTACTTACATATGTAATATGAAATATGACATTTTGCGAAAAATCTCTACGTGATGGAGAAAAAATTAATATTATTTTCGGAATCAGCGTGCAAAAATTACTATATAAGTGATAAAATATTTCGAACAACAAAACCATCGGAGGCCTGTGTAACTTGCTTCAGAGTCCAGGAAAATAGTTGAACAACAGAGGAATAAAGCGAGAGAATAAAATATTTTGGAACATGCGACAGAAATACAGACCTGTATTCGTCGAGGAATGTCTCAGTTCTAGAAATTAAATATCCATCTTTGAGAACCATCTTCATTTCTTTTGTCAAAAAAAACTCTAATTTAATATGCATATATTTCAAAAAGACTGTGAATCCTGTCACATCTCACATTACATTGCACACTGGCAGAGACAACAAAGGGTTAGATGGGTTAATATTCTGCAGAACATATTACCCAGCACCTTAAAAAACAACAATATATTCAGAATCCTTTTAAAAATAATGACAGAAAATATGTTTCATATGCTGTGCAAATGAGTATTACTATGCTAAAAAATTAATAGTGAATATGTTAGCTAATCAAAATTGGTTGTTTCACACACTTCACGGGACAGATTTAGTGTTTACGAGGGGTTAGTTTACCTTCGGTTAGGTTAGGTTAGATTACAATAAAGAAAATGAAATTACATACCAGAAGATATTTATTTGATGTATTTTGAGGCGTTTTAACAGAATTTGCTATCCGTTTTTTTTGTGAAATTGAGCAGCTTTCGAGATATACATTTCTTCGAAAAAAATTATTTATCTCAAAACCTGCTCAAGTGCACATAAAACGGATAAGTAGATTCTGTTAAAACACGTTATAATACATCAGAAAATTATTATCTGATAGGGTAACGTGTAAATTAATTTTTACCGTTAAAGGTTCTTCCTTGGGTTTTGAGAAGTCCATTTATGAATCTTTTTGGGAGCCATTTGACTGCGGAAAACGAGGCCCTCTACATCTGTATCAAATCTAAATTGGAAATATTGACTGGACTTTGGCAGAATTTTGACCACAGCATCATTCAAAATCTCATTGCATCGATGCTACAACGAGTCTGAGAAACGATATATAAAGCATTAATTACATGCGTTAATTACGCATCATTTCTCCTATAGAAATGTGTATATTAAAAGTACTACTACAGTATATTTATGTTTCGGGCGCTCATTTTATTTCGACGGAGATCTACGTAATATTTTGTACTTTAAACGAACGTAGTTCGACTATGATAGTTTGCCAAGCATGGAAGCAGTTATCATTAAAATCATTTGCCACAAATGCCTCACACTACTGAACTTTTTAACTCAGTTTAGAAGCAGGTCATCAGTTCACAAAGTCACAGAGTAATCTAAAGAGTAATAAGTAATGTTTATCAAATAGTTGTTTAAATGACAGTTTTTGTAGTTATTGCATTACATTTTGCATTACATTTGCATTACAAGTGGTAAACAAAATTGAAAATTTCTGTGAACACTGCTCAGAGGTGGTCTGCCAAAAATCCCCAAATCCTGGAAAAACACCACGACTTTTGCAATACCCCTTATATTATTAAATAATAATATAACAATTATATTATAACAAAAAGGTTTATTTATTAACTATATGAATTCTATTCTTTAAGTGAGAGGTAAAAACAGTATCAGCAATTGAAACTACATATTAACCATTACCTGTAATTTTTAATATATATACTAGGGTTTCTCCTTATATGCAGCTTTATTCATCCCGGGAAATCCCTGGAATTCCCGGAAAAATAAAGCCAATTCCCGGGATCCCGGGAAGTCCAGGAAATGGTTGTATATTTAAGAGAACGGTAATTTTTTTTTATTGTTCAGTGATAAAATACCCTTTTAGAATTGGGATAACCAATTACTTATGCCTAGATGATCACTTTTGTATTGTAATACTTGAATTGAGTTTACCAATCAGTGGTAGCTATTTATTATTTATTAAACATAATATTTATCATGCGTACTCAGGAAATAAGAATGGTTTCATGTATTATGATGATTTAGTGAGTGACATTAGTATGCCTTTTTATTTTTAATGTAGAAAGAACACTGAAAATTATATCTTTCTCCACAATTTTTTAAACCCATTTTTTCTTCTTTTTTGATTCAGTTTATTATAAACTAGCTAAACTGACTGAAATGAAGAAAATGAGCATTTTTATGTATTTTCTTCCCTAAAAATAGCCCATAAAATGGAAATAATTATTTAGCATATTTTTAGCATAAAATGGAAACAGGTTTAGCATAATTTTAGGCGATTTAGCATAATTTAGCAGCAGGTTTAACATAATTTGGCTAAAAATTTCTGGAAACACTGCAAGAAAGTTGCCAGAACTATAACTATTTGACAAAAAGTAGCCCAGCTTTGTAAAAAAAAAGTAGTAAAATTGAAATTCAATATCACAATTCAAAACAAATAATATTCAATTCAAAACATCGTACGAAAGTCAAAATTATCGTATTTATGCGATAATTATCGTACGTCTGGCAACGCTGTTTGTGGGTCAGTAAGAAGTTGCATGCAAGATGAGTTGCCTGCGATCGCTAGATAATATACTGAGACTCGGTTTCTTGTATTATACGCAGCGCTAGCGACATTCCCTCGGCCAGTTTTTGGCATACGGGATCACTTTTAGATTGCTCTAAGTTGCTAATGCTAGTAGGTGTTAATTTAAGAAAGCAGAAAAGTAGAATAAAATGTGGTAAATATTATGCAGTTTTCTTTAGTTCTACCCAAGAGCCTTCTAATAACAAAAGAAAAAACAAATAAATCAATAAAAAATAAATTAAGTCATTTTAATATTTCGGGATTTCCCGGGATATTTGTCCAATTCCCGGGATTTTCAAATCCAATAAAAACAGCCGGGATCCCGGGAAAGAAACCCTAATATATACTCGTATGTTACGCCCAATTTGTGAAATAGGCCATTTCATGAACTGATCAAAACTAGTGTTCATTTCATAAAAAGAACAGGAAAGTTGCCCATTTCATGGAATGGTTACTCAGACTGGCCATTTCATGAAACGAGCATTGGTTGGTATGAGTTTTAAATTTTCATACATAATATTTACACAAATATTTAAAAAACACGAGTATTTACGAGATTAGACAAAATTTGCCAATCTCATTTCAAGAACTTAAACTTAAGCTTAAAAATAAATTTGAAGATAATTTTATAAACAAATTAATTGTTCTTCTGCGAGCAATTTCCTATTTCAAACTATAAAAGCAAACAAAAAATATATAATTCAAATATATTCTTAAAAATTTTCCCTTAACGTATACAAACACGAAGTGTTGTGTGTATATGTATATATATATATATATATATATATATATATATATATATATGTTACAGTCAACGTCTAAAATCAGGTAATTTTTAAATTGACCTAAATTTTGGGCAATTTGTGAAAACTGATACACACAAAACCTAACCAAACCTAACCTTTCTGGAAATGCTGCACATGTATGTCCACTGGTATTTCCCAATTTCCCTGAGAAGGTTAGGTTAGGTTTTGTGTGTATCACAATTTGACACATTGCCTGAATTTCAGTCATTTATAAATTTTATTATTCATGTATAATCCTTAGAGTGTAAATTTTACTTTTCATTCATAATAAAGTGTTGTAAATGAAATTTTATAATTCATTCATAATTCTTGACCATTTCATGAACCGAGCAAGCATTTTATTGCTTGTTTCATGAAATGGGCAGTCTGAATAACCATTTCATGAATTGGGCAACTTTCCTGCTCATTTCATGAAATGGGCACTAGTTTTGATCAGTTCATGAAATGGACTATTTCACAAATTGGGCGTAGCATATATATATTTATTTGTTATCTATTTAATGCAGCTGATGCTGCCACCACATTATGTGATATTTTTAATAATGTGGGCAGGACGTTAATTAAGAAGTAAATAAAATGAGAATTGAATTTGAGCTTATTAACAAAAATTTAAAGATGAAAAGTCAGTAGGTGACAAGTTTATTCTACAGGGTGTCCCGTAAGTCTGGACCCATAGGGAAAAATAATAAAATTACAAAATAGTCCAAAAATTTATTACATAATCTGTTCAAAGTGTCCGCCGTTGTGTCGCACACATAGTTGAAGACGCAATCTCCACTGCGACAGCACTTTCTGAATCACAGTCGCAGAAATTTCTTGACACGCCTCCACAATGCGTGCTTTAAGGTGGAAAATGTTCTGAAGTTTGACCTCGTACACTTTGGCTTTCAAGTGGCCCCACAAATAAAACTCCAGCGGAGTAAGATCATAATAAAAAAATAATAAAAATAATAATAAAAATAATAAAAAAATATATTATAAATAAATTTTTGGACTATTTTGTAATTTTATTATTTTTCCCTATGGGTCCAGACTTACGGGACACCCTGTAAACAAGGTTGCTTGAAGTCAGTATCAGATTACTCCTTAGATCAATTACAGTAGGTTTATGTAACTACGGATGAATTAGGAAAATGAAGAACACGGAAATAATTATAGAGAATAAACAGTTAAATGATATAGAATGAAAGATTAAATGATAAAGAATGACTCCGGAATTACAAAGTTGTCAGTTTCACTTGATGCATTTTGTAACTAAATTGGTAGAAGAGGCAACTGATTTTCTGTTGTTTCTATTCACATTTATCGGTGAATTATAAGAACCCTTGCTTAATACTACCACCCATCCAGAACTTGTCTTGTCGATACATCGATAATGTCTTCCTATTTTTTAGTAATTTAAAGAAAGAGAGACTCCTCCAACGCGGAATACTTCGGTCAAAGGAGTTCACCTTGTTAGTGAAGAAGCATTCGAAGCTATGAGAACTACGAAAACGCCAGCCGACAGTCGGCACACAGGAGGCCTGCGAATAACTCCGCATACAATCTCAACAGTCGACTTTCCCATTCTCGGCTCAACTGGGCGGTAACCCCTTATTCCCGTATTCTGTATTTAGTGAAATTGTTTGAGAACTACTGTTAAATGGCTTTCATCGATAAAGACTTTCATAGTATACAGTATGTGCCGATATTAATCATTTCAATTCATTACCAAAAAATTCTGTATCCAGTTTAGAGAATCTAGAACAGGAATCTGGTGTAGGCAATTGCATGATCTCATCGATAGACGAGTTTAATGCCTTTGTATTACAAAAAGATATTTATAAAAATCTTTCAGTGCTAATTCTAAACTATAACTACTTATTGGCACTTTTGAAAACTTCTACGGTCAAATTTAGTGTTATAATTCTCACGGAAACGTGGTTAAATAGTAGTATTAAAGACCTATATAATATAGATAATTACGTTGCTTATCATACTGTAAGAGATGGTCAGATTGGTGGGGGTATTTCTATGTATGTGCATCAAACTTACGACTCTAACGAAGTATTTTCTCTATGTAATAGTGACAATGAAAACCTGATTGTGAATATAAAAGACAAAAGTATTGTATATTCTGTCCTTGCAATATATAGACCACCTAATACTAATATCAATAGCTTTTTAATTCACTTAGATAACATGTTATGCAACTTTCATAAATGGAATGCCATAGTTGCGGGAGACTTCAACATCAATTTGCAATCTGAAGCAATCTCTCATAAATTTTTAAACTTAATGAATTCTTTCTATCTTAGTCATTCTATTACCAAACCCACTCGAGTCTGCAGCTATGGCAATCGAATAACAGAATCTACGATTGATAATATATTTGTAAATAGCAATGCCCTCGTAAATTCTGGAATTATAGCCACTAACATCAGTGATCATTTTCCTACTTACGCTATATTCAATAACATTGTTTAGGTTGCAGACAAAACGACTGTTGATTACAGAATATTCTCAGAGGTTAACAAAAGAAAATTTATTGGGGCTGTAGAAAATACTCGACTTGACTGTGACTAACCTTTAAATGACCCAAATCATATGTTTCAGTTCTTCTATGACACCTTATTCCATATTTTTAATATTTGCTTTCCTTTAAGGAGAAAAACAGTTTCGCCCAAAAGTGTCGCAAATCCATGGATCACTCCAGGAATGATCACTTCAATAAAGAACAGAGATAAATTATTCAAATTGCAATTGCAGAGCAAAATTCCTAAAATACAATATACTCAAAACAGAAACAAATTAACTAAAATAATCAAAATTGCAAAATATAACTATTATAACAATCAATTTTTCAAACATAAAGGAGACATGAAAAACACTTGGACAACTATAAACAATCTTCTCGGAAAGCAAATTAGGAAAAATTCAATAGGGAAATTAAATTTTGATAATAAAGAAATTACTGATGATACTGCTATTGCGGACACTTTAAATGCACATTTTACTTCAATAGCAGATAAGCTTCGCACACAATTAATAAATAATGATCACTCACCTCTAGAATATATGCCACCCAGCCCACTAAATTCATTTTCTTTTGTTTCTGCTACCTCTACTGAGGTCCAGAATATTATTGGTAAATTAAAAAATACAAAAAATAACATTCATAACATTCCTGTACCTATATTGAAACTTGTTAAAGATAAGATATCTGTAACTTTGGCTAAGAAATTATCAATGAAAATATTTCCAAAGGAATATTCCCGTCAATGCTAAAAACTGGTTGTATAACACCCCTTTTTAAAGGGGGTGATCCTACACTAGCAACAAATTACAGGCCGGTATGTTCATTATCTGTGTTCAGCAAAGTTTTTTTAAAAATTGTAAAAAGTAGAATGCAGCGATATTTAGAATCCTACAATTTATTATCTCCAAATCAATATGGCTTCCGTAATAATAAAACAACGGAAATGGCTATTTTAAATCTTATGAGAAATGTAAATATAGCTAAGGAGAACAAAGAAATAATGATATCAATATTTATGGATTTGAGTAAGGCGTTTGATGTAATCGACCATAATATTCTACTTAATAAATTATATTGTTCCGGCTTTAGAGGGCAATCAGTGATTGGTTTAAAAGTTATTTGTCCAATAGATATCATTTTGTATCAGTAAATAAGGTTTGCTCAACTAAAGCGCTTATCAAACATGGTGTGCCACAGGGCTCAGTTCTGGTCCAGTTATTTTTATTATATATAAATGACCTTCCACGTTCGTCTGATATACTGAACTTCATAATGTTTCCAGATGATACAACTGTCCTCTTTTTCTTGCAAAGATGTTAATACAGCTAAGAATATATTTAATTCAGAATTCATCAGTGTAATGAAATGGTTGACCACCAATAAACTCTTCCTGAATACCAGTAAACAAATTTCATGATTTTTACTAATAAAAGAAATGTATATCTTGATGAACTTAATGTTAATGAAATCGCCATAAAGGAGTGTACTGTAACAAAATTTCTTGGTGTAATGCTAGATAAGAATTTGCAATGGAGTGATCATGTAAATTATATCGCGAAAAAGATTTCAAGGAGCGTTGCTATAATGTTTAAACTTAGAAATGTAGTCCTTAAACAAGTTTTATTGACTCTTTATCATACTCTTGTTCTTCCTTATTAACATACTGCACCCTTGTTTGGGGAAACTCCACGAACACGCATTAAATGGTATATTTGTCATTCAAAAACGAGCAATAAGGTTATTATCTGATGCTGATTTCCTTGATCACTCTAGTGCATTATTTAAAGAGCTAAACCTATTAAAGCTCAACAATATAACCAAACTGGCACATTTTATTTTTATTTACAAGTGTAAGAACAAAATCATTAATTTGCAATGGGTAAATAGATATTTTGTAACTCATCAAGAAATCCACTCGTATCAGACCAGAAATAGATCAAAGCTTGGGAGCTATTGAAGAATAGGGACCCCAGCCTTCTTTAGTTAGGCTTATAAGGCTAACTAACGAAAATATCACGATCTAACCTAACCAATCGTTAGGTTAACTGCACGCCCTTGACGATTGGTTAGGTTAGGTCATGATATTTTCGTTAGTTAGCCTTATAAAGCTAACTAAAGAGGCTGGGGTCCCTATTCTTCAATAGCTCCAAAATTTGTTATACCTTAATTTAGATTGTCTTCATCTCAAAAACTACCCATTTTCATTGGATTGAAACTATGGAATGACTTGCATGCTGATATAAAAAATATTGTGAATGAAAATTTGTTTAAAACCAAGTTGAAATCCCGATTAATAATGGCATACTAATAAAAATCTAGGATTAATGTCCACTAATATTGTTTAATATTGTCCATTAATATTGTTTAATATTGTAATACATTTTTTAACTATTAATAATACTTATTTACTTACTTATTTATTTATTATTATTAATTTATAACAACTAGCTTATTTTTAATAAGAGCCCAGTAAAGCCTAAAGCTTAAGGACCAAATTAAAACAATAAATAGTCGAGCTTCACAATTATTCATGTCATTGTAAATTGAAAAAAATTATTTATTTTATTATTATTAATAAAAGTTATTCTATTCTATTCTCACAGAAACTCAACTTAACCCTTTCGCGCCGGTATTTTTTAAATGTGCGTCTTCGAGCTCTTGAATGGAGACTTACCGCGTACGTCCTCGGCGCGAAAGGGTTAAGGATTACCGAGGAAATTGTGAAAACTGCAAACATTGTATTGATAAGAATGAGATAAATATATGTAGAGGGCTTCAACTTACTAAGAACGGATACAACAACGAGACCTAAAGGTGGCTGTGCTATATATGTACATGAAGATCATATGACAGAGACGATAATAAGTAAATCAAGCAGCTTTGTGGAACTCCTAGCAGTAAAAATAGAAAAACTAAACGTGATACTAATAGTCATCTATAGACCTCTAAACACCCCAACCGAAAATTTCTCGGAGGCCATCGATGACATCAGAAAGCTAATAAAGGACATAAACCCTCCAGCTCCCAAGAAAATGATCTGCGGAGACTTTAACTTTCCTTTTATAAAATACAAAAAGTGGATAGGAATATATATACACCAAGACAAGAGGGGCACAAGAGAAGACCAGGAGCAAGCAAAAATGTTGATGGCTCTCACAAATGAGTTTATGCTGACACAAGAGATAACAGAAAATACCAGAAAAAATAACTGCCTAGATCTGGTATTCACGAATAACACGAACTTCATTGCTGGTATAAAAATAACCCCAACCATTATCTCAGACCACAACTTAAGCGAGATATCAACAAATATGACGCCAACATTAAAAGACAATACACATATTGAGAAAAGAAGCGAATTTGGGGCCTTTAACTTAAACTCCAAGACTATAAATTGGGAAGCAGTCAGATCGCACATGGCCCAAATAGAGTGGAGAACAGTTTTAGAGAATAAAACAACTGAAGAAATGCTAACAATCTTGGACGAAAAAACGATGAGAATTTTAGAAAATATGCTCCGATATTACAGCCAAAAGGAGAGAGGAGCTGGCTAGAGAGGCAAAAGTGAAGAATATTCCGTAAAAGAAAGAGAGTGGAGGCGAAGTTAGCCAACTGCGGAGATAATGCCAGGAAAGTGATACAAGAAAAACTAGGGGGTATCGATAGGGAAATACAAGCCCTGATTAAGGCCCATACAGAGAGGGAAGAGGAAAAGGCGGTAGAAGCAATAAAGGAAAATTCAAAATACTTCTGTAGTTATGCGAAAAGGAAAACAAAAACGCGCGCCACTATTGGGCCCTTAAGGAAGAGAAATAATGAACTAACCGACGATCCAAAAGAAATATCTGAAACATTGAGAGCCCAGTATGAATCAGTTTTCAGTACCCCAGAAAGTGACAAAGCGATACCTGACATTGATGCATTCTTTGAACAGAAATTGCAAGGAGAGTGTATAACAGACTTTGATTTTACCCCAGAAGATGTAGCGAGAGTTATAAGACAAATGAAATCACATTCAGCTGCACGTCCTGACAATTGGAACGCATTATTGATTAAAAACTGTAAAAATGAAATAGCTACAACTTTATACTGGATATGGAGAAGATCCCTAGACACTGGGGAAACACCGAGCATCTTGGAAAGAGCAAACATTGTCCCTATACATAAAGGAGGGGACATATCTCAAGCAAAGAACTATAGACCAGTGTCATTGACGTCCCACCTCACCAAAGTATTTGAAAGAATAGTTAGAGAAAAAATTTATGATTTCATGGAGACACTGGAAAGATTCAACGAAAATCAGCACGGATTCTGATCAGGTAGATCATGCCTATCACAACTAATAGAACACTACAACAATATCCCGGATGTACTGGAAGGCAATGACAACTACGATGTCATATACACAGATTTTGCTAAGGCTTTCGACAAATGTGATCACGGTATAATAGCACATAAAATGAAATATATGGGAATAATAGGCAAAGTGGGAAAATGGCTCTACAACTTCCTCAGAGAACGTCTATAGGACCTCAAAATTCAAGGTATATCATCATCAGAATCAGAAGTACGCAGCTCAGTACCACAAAGGACAGTCTGGCCCCACTCCTGTTCATTATCATGCTAACAGACATAGACAACGGAGTAAACAGCAACAGTATAGTAACATCTTTGCAGACGATACAAAGATCAGCAGAAAAATCAGCGATGTAAATGAAGTGGAGGCCTTGCAAACGGACACGAACAAAATATACAAATGGTCAGAAGACAACAACATGACATTTAACACCGAGAAATTTCAGCTCTTGAGATATGGTAGAAAAGAGGAACTTAAACAGACTGCATATTATGCTCCAGATAGACAGGAAATTCAGAGAAGCCCGAAAGCGATCGATCTGGGGGTAATAATGACTTTCTTCTTCTTCCGCAGCTTATTATCCCATCTTTACATGGGGTCGCTGTTTTTGGTTCGTCTTCTCCACTCTCCTCTGTCGTATACCACGTCCTCCTCCAAGTCCTTCTCCCTGATGTCCGCCACCACACAGTCCCTCCATCTCGTCTTCGGTCTTCCTCTTCTTCTCCGTCCCGGCAACTCCATCTCCAGCACTCTGCGCCCCACATACTCCTCCTCTCTTCTCCTGACGTGTCCATACCACCTCAGCCTGGCCTCCTGCACCTTCTTAGATGCTTCCGCCACCTTCACTGTTCCCCTTATATGCTCATTTCTGACCCTATCCCTCCTCGTCACTCCACACATCCATCTCAACATCTTCATTTCAGCCACATCGATTTTTCATTGCTCTTCTTCATTGGCACAGTCTTCATTCCATACAACATTGCCGGCCTCACCACTGTTTTGAATACCTTTCCCTTCAGTTTCACTGGGACCCTCTTATCACAGAGCACCCCTGATACGTCCCTCCAGTTCTTCCACCCCGACTGTTTTCTACAGTTTATCTCTCTCTCTGCTTCCCCCTCTGCATCCACTGTTGACCCAAGTATTTAAAATACTCCACCGTCTTAACACGCTCTCCACTCAATGTCACTTCCCTCCTCGGTCCTGCTGCACATCACATCTCATATATTCGGTCTTCTTTCGGCTAATTCTCATCCCCCTACTTTCCAACGCCTCTCTCCAATTTTCCAACTGCTGCTCCACCTCCTCTTTCGTCTCCCCACTCAACACAACATCGTCTGCATACATCATGCACCACGGCGCCTCCCCTCTAATCCCGTCCGTCAACACATCGAATACCACATTGAAAAGGAAGGGGCTCAAAGCTGATCCTTGGTGCAGACCAACTTTCACCCGAAAGCTCTCCGACACACCACACTACTCCTCACCTTAGTAGTTACTCCCCTGTACATCCCCTTGATCAGTTTAACATACTTCTCCGGTACCATCTTTTCCCTTAAGCATCTCCAAACTTCCTGCCGTGGTATCCTATCATATGCCTTCTCCAAGTCAATAAAAACCATGTGCAACGCCTTCTGCCCCTCTCTGTACCTCTCTGCCAACTGTTTCAATGCAAAAACTGCATCTGTCGTTCTCCTTCCCGGCATAAATCCAAACTGTTCCACTGACACTTCCGCTCGTCTCTCAACCTACTCTCCACTGTTCGCTCCCATATCTTCATAATAATGACCAATGATGCGAAATTCGAAACACAAAATCAGATAGCGGTAAATAAAGCAAAAAGAGTCGCGGGACAGGTACTATGAACGTTCAAAAGAAGGGACAGGGCAGTAATGATTCCCTGCTAAAAACACTGATTATACCAAAATTTGAATACTGCTCAGCTTTGACGTCCCCATGTAAAAAGGAAGAAACTAATAAACTGGAAGAAACGCAGATACATTTCACAACCAAGATTGATGGCTGCAAAGAACTCAACTATGGGAAAGACTACATAAACTAAATCTGTACTCCCTAGAAAGAAGAAGAGAGGGGTACACCATAATCTACATATGGAAAATGATCGAAAAACTGGTACCAAACCTAAAACTAAACCCAATTACCATTCAAACAACACTGGAAAATAGGAAAGGCAGAATGTGTAGTGTTCCCAAATTAAAGGCCCGACAAGGGACCTCCTCAACACTGAAGGAAAATAGCTTGGTTGTCAGGGGGCCAAGACTTTTGAACCAGCTAGCTTCCAAAGGACCTCAGGGGTCAAAGTTGAAGTCTTCAAGAGAAGACTAGATGCCTTGCTCAGGATGGTACCAGATGAGGCTGGTGTACCTGGCTATGTACGGTGGAGAACGCAAGAAAGCAACTCGCTCCTCCACCAAGCTAGACCTGGAGGCGGGCCACCAGCTTGACGTTCGTGTGAAGAGAGACCAACGCACGGAACAGCAACGAGGTTAACGAGTTATACAGTATATATATATATATATATATATATATATACTGTATATACTATATATATATATACTGTACGTGTAGGGTGGGCGGAAAGTAGCTCCCTATTTTGGATTGGTAAAAAAATACGTATATTATCCATTTATTTCAGAAGAAATAATATGAAAAGGTAGGCATACATGGTAGGTTTTCTCTAAAATTCAATGTGGGCTCCAACTCTTTCCACCAGCTTCTGGAGCCGCCCAGGAATGGCGTCCACTGACTTTAGCAGGAACTCCGGCGGGATGGAGGACATGACTTCCCGAATTCGGTCCTCCAGTTCTTCCAATGTCCTCGATTTGGTGCGGTAGACTTCTTCCTTTACCCACCCCAAAAAGAAGTCGCACGGTGTCAAGTCGGGGCTCCTGGCTGGCCATTGATGTGGACCACGACGACCCATCCAACGCCCAGGGAAGTGGGCATCCAGCCACTCACGGACAACAAGAGCGAAGTGCGGTGGGGCGTCATCTTGCATAAATATCAGATCGTCGATGTTCTCCCATGTGCTGACAACCGGCCAGACCTCGTTTCGCAACATAGCAAGGTACCACTCAGCATTCATGGTGTTGCGCAGAAGGAACGGGCCCACAACCTGATCTGAGGTCATACCACACCACACCGTTACACTGAACCGATTCTGCCGTTTTTCAGCGGTAACCGTGCGACTTCTTTCTTTGGGGGTGGGTAAAGGAAGAAGTCTACCGCACCAAACAGAGGACATTGGAAGAACTGGAGGACCGAATTCAGGAAGTCATGTCCTCCATCCCGCCGGAGTTCCTGCTAAAGTCAGTGGACGCCATTCCTGGGCGGCTCCAGAAGCTGGTGGAAAGAGTTGGAGCCCACATTGAATTTTAGAGAAAACCTACCATGTATGCCTACCTTTTCATATTATTTCTTCTGAAATAAATGGATAATATACTATTTTTTTACCAATCCAAAATAGGGAGCTACTTTCCGCCCACCCTGTATATATATGTATATTTGTGTGTGTGTGTGTTATGATGTATATATGCAGCATACTTAAATAAGTATATGCATATTATATATAAACATGTAACTATAAATAATAATATGCATACTATAAAGATTTTATACAAAATAAATGATTAATAATAAATCTCGTATTATGATGCAAACTGAGGAATGTTATGTCGATTTCAAAGGATTTTGAATTGAAAATCCCTCACGAACTGTGGGTGATAGAAAAAAAATAGTTTTCATTTTCGTAATGAGCGTAAAAACGAACAAAAGAATCACCCACATTTATCGAAAGGAGAGAAACTTTGTTAAACAGTGTAACTTTTCCTTCCTCTTATTTTTCTTTTTTTTACGCAATTCTTTTCTTAGGAACGCTTCAAACGAGCGTATTTTTGTCGCACGCATAATTATGCGCGCGTCTGGTTTTCTAGAAGGCATGTGTTCACACAGACGTATTGTGTCGCGCGCATCACCTCAGTTCGCCTGCATCTGCTCGTGATGGAAGACATAAACAAGAGAATTGTTTGTGTGTATTTGATGAATAAGATTAAGAAAAAGCAAAGAAAGCGCAAATGGTGGGTCCATCCTATAAACAGCACCAGACAAAGATAATACAGAGGCACTTGCAGTGGGGTATTGACTCTGCCAGAGCTGAAACACAACTGACGCACGACAAAAATACGTTCGTCTGAAGTACTTCATTGCCACACGAAGAATTCTAGAACGCTCGGCGCATTTTTATGCGTCGCGTTTTGGAAGTACAGGCGTTTGGTGAGCGTCTGTGGCGCGTTTGTTTTGTCGCGCGTACGCCGTGTGAACGGTCCCATTAACTCCTTTGATTTCTAAAAACGCGTTAGGAAACGCGCGACAAAAATACGCTCGTGTGAAGCGGCCCTTTAAGTTAAATGTCGGCTATCTTTTTTGTTAACCCTTCCTCTCTCTCGGCTAGTGCTCACTCGTAGGGTGGTCTAAAAAAATGAAAATGAAAAATATATTTCTCCTGACATTTATTCGTATTTCACAACCAGAAATGATGTTACAAATAAAACACTGGATCGATTCGTGCATATTTACAGGTGGCGCAATTCGAAGCGTTAGTATCATTATACAGTTTGGGGTGGTAAATTTCTTCAAACTCGCAGAACGCTTAAATATTAATGGATTTACCTCAAAATCCGGTCTGAAGTCTTTTTCCATATAAGGAATGAGAAAATGCATAGGGAGCTCTTATTTGTGCATTTTAAATTTTTACCATTAAAATGCACAAATAAAATTAAAATTAAAATGCGCAAATAAGAGCTCCCGATGCATTTTCTCATTTAAGGGTTCCGCAAGTTGAAGAAATTTGCCAACCAAAACTGTATAATGATAATAACGCTTCGAGTTGCGCCACCTCTAAATATACACGAATCGATCCAGTTTTTAATTTCTAACATCAATAATGGTTGCGGAATACGAATAAATATCAGGAGAAATATATGTTTCATTTTCATTTTTTTGGACCACTCTAGACTGAGCTCAGTCTACACCTATCATCTTGCCTAGTCTTCCTTTCTCATGTTGAGCAGCAAGGAACTCTCGATCTCCATCAGTTTTGATCATCTTCAAAGCATCAGCATGAGCAATATCAAATAAATCTGTCTGCCTTCCGATTTCCTCTTTCTGTCTTAATTTCTCTGAACGCTTGTCTGTGTTCTCCTTGGTTTTCTTTAGCTTTTCCCATTCTCTGAACATAGTTTCAATTTTGTCCACCAAATGCTTCTTAAATCTAGTTGGTATCTAGTTGAAATTATTAAAGATAATTTTACTGTACTGTAACTACCAAAACTACAAAAAAAGTTGGAACAAAATACTGTCACTGAACAACTAAGTTCTTCATGTAGTAAAAAAAATTTCCCATTTGGTAGCGACCCCTAAATATACTGCAATCCAAAAAAAAAAGAAAAAAAAGACAAAACTACCTCAACACTTTTTATGAATGGAACAAAATTATTTTTAAAAAAATCAAAATTTTGAAAATTTGAATCATGTAATATCATGCATGAGTCCGCCCAATTTTTCATGAAAAATTGCCCCACCAGGGTTCGAACCCACAACCTCTTGAATAGACGGTGAGGGCGCTTTCCATTGTATTATGACTGAGTAAAAGTTGGCATAACCTTTTATACATTAAAATATGTTGTATTTTCATAACTTTTAAATACCTATTTACAACAAGAATTAAATTCAATCACAAATAAAGTTACGCTTTTCACTTTAAATCATATAAAAAATCCCGAAAACACTTCAATCTTTTAATGTGAAGTAAAAATCATTATATTAAATCCAGAAATAAAGGTTACCCATATATATATATATATACATTCAACTGCAGTTGAATGTATATAATGTTACGGCATGCGGGAGGTGCCCCCTTGGGGCATTGGTTTCTGCGAGTATGTAGAAGAATTACGGCATTTGGAAGAGTGAAGTCCATGGTGTAATGGTATCGCGTCTGACCGGCAATCGGAAGATCCCGGGTTCGATTCCCAGGTGTTACTTCATTTTTTCATTTGTTTCCGTTTTCTCTCTCTCGTCTTGCGCGGAATATCTCCTATACAAGCGTCGTTCTTTACGTTATATATATATATATATATATATATATAAGGAATTATGTAATGAAAGAGTGGACCTTCGATGTTCGGGAATGCAAATAAAATCTTCTAATTGTCAATAAAGAAATTTGAGTTGCCAGTTCATATTTAAAATTTAAAATTAAATTTCGCGTGAGCGAAGGTTTTGTCTATGATAAAAAATAAATAAATCCAATAGTGAGAGAGAGAGAGAGAGAGAGATTTTCTAATTAGAATAATTAGAAATAAACAATATATTTTTACATACATTTTTTTGCGTAAATAAAACTGTGTTTCATTTTGAATTAATCCAACGATAATTGCAACCAAAATCAGAATTAATAATAAGAAAATGAAAATTGAATTTCAAGTAAAGTATAATCTCTCTCTCTCTCTCTCTCTTCCTGAATGTCTGAATGTACTTGAATCCATAAATATAAATTTTCACATTTTCATGAAGAACATGACTGAAGAATTGTTTAATCTGTTGCGAAGCAGAATTTCTGAATGACGCTGTTGTTTGCGTGATTTTAATTTATTTACTTTTAGTTCTCTTTCAGTCTGAATATGTAATTGGACATACTTTGCACGAACGAGTACAAATGCACGCAGACACATACGTACGCTTAAACGAACACCCACACACCCACCATATCTAATAATATATATATATATATATATATGTGTGTGTGTGTGTGTGTGTATGTGTGTGTGTAGGGGATGATGATGATGTCTGTTTGTTTATAGACGCCTAAACGGCTAGAGTAATCAGCACCAAATTTAGCGTACACATTAAGAGAAACCAGGGAAGGTTTTAGCAACACACGCGCCCTTCAAGCACCGCGGGAATTCTTATATATATATATATATATATATATATTTATGTAACGTAAAGAACGACGCTTGTATAGGAGAATATTCCGCGCAAGATGAGAGCGAGAGAACGAAACAAATGAAAAAATGATAACCACCCGGGAATCGAACCCGGGATCTTCCGATTGCCGGTCAGATATGATAACCATTACACCACGGGCCTCACTCAATCAAATGCCGTAATTCCTCTACATACGCGCAGAAACCAATGCCCCAAGGGGTTCGATTCCCGGATGGTTACCTCATTTTTTCATTTGTTTCGTTCTCTCGCTCTCATCTTGCGCGGAATATTCTCCTATACAAGCGTCGTTCTTTACGTTAATTATACTGCGTGTTTGCAGTTTAAATGTATATAATGTACGGCATGCGGGAGGTGCCCCCTTGGGGCATTGGTTTCTGCGCGTATGTAGAGGAATTACGGCATTTGATTGAGTGAGGCCCGTGGTGTAATGGTTATCATATCTGACCGGCAATCGGAAGATCCCGGGTTCGATTCCCGGGTGGTTACCTCATTTTTTCATTTGTTTCGTTCTCTCGCTCTCATCTTGCGCGGAATATTCTCCTATACAAGCGTCGTTCTTTACGTTAATTATACTGCGTGTTTGCAGTTTAAATGTATATATATATTTATATATATATATATATATATATATATATATGTGTGTGTATATATATATATATATTTTGATTATTGATGCAACGTGTTATTTCGGTTGAGATTTTGAATATGTTCAATCTGTTCCTGATTGCTTCCAACAATTAAAAATACAGAAGCGAGTTGAAAATATTAGATATTCTCTTGGGCAGGAAACACCAATGAAAGGACTGCTGGGAATAAATTCATATTCTGATTGTAAGGTTTACTTTGAAAAGGAGGTAACATCCAGGAGGAGGAAACTATAGACACCAATCGACCAGGAAAGTACTCCGGGGAGAAGATATTAGGCAGGAGACAGGGAGTGCTGGCACTCCCGTTTCTCACCTTTTTCCGTGTCTTATCTACCCTGTGAACAGTCCAGCATGTCCTCAAACACACACTTCTCCCTCTTTTCCTCACTACACATACATGCATCTTATACAGTCCGCAAACGTTTCAAAATTTATATTAAAAAAAAAACGAAAAATGGCATCATTGAGCCTTGGAGACCTTGTTTTTAACTCTCTCCTTCTTCTGCGGACGGGTCACTTTTGCGGGAGCGCGCCCTTAGCCCCCTTCTTCCTACAAAAAAAAAAAAGGAAGTTCATTTCCCACTGCATTGGGGTGACTATTCACCTTAAAATATACACAAATTTTGACAGTTTTGATCAGAATCAAACTTTTTTGTGTGTGTAGTTTAAATTTAATTTTAACTCGAGTGATTAAAAGTGGTAATTTTAAATTGATTTCAATAAAATAAAACCGCATCACGAAAACAAAAAAAGAAAATGGAAACGGCGCTATACTGTAGCGTCTACGCCAAAATTTACTCGTTTTCCGACGTTTCATTTGGACCATACCGTACATTTCGAGGTTTTTAAGCTCTGTAACTCTACCTCAGAATTCAACTAACCTAATCTAACCTAACCTAGCGTAAAGTAACGTAACCCTTATTGTTACGGAAGGATGTCTGTCTTATTTGGCCCGAGCGAAACAATATAAAATAAACATATTTTGTCTCATAATTTAAATTTGGACTGAAACGGTATCGCTCCGTAGAAACGCCCATATTAACGCCCATATTAACCGTAGGCCTAAGAGATAATTAACCGATAATCCCTACTCTACGGCGTAACATTAATTAGTAAAAATGTCTTTTATACTTTTTACACGAACGCATTGATAGTTTTCTTTGTTTTTATAACATTCAGAAAGTATTTTATTGGCTATACTGTATATGTACTCATCTACAATTTTTGTTTAATGAACATGTCTCTGTCACTAATTTTAAAACTACAAAATTGACTTCCACTTTTATTATAAAAGACAGCAAATTTTTAATATTTGCTTTGATCAGAAACGAAATAGGCCTAAAGAAAAGGAATAGGCCTAAGTAGAACTCTATTGTTGTTACTGAAGGATTACCCTGGAAGCTAAATGAACGAATTTACTGGATTAAATTCATCTTAAAAGTAGGCTCCGTAAAGGGTTTGAGTTGAGATATTAAAATAAAAATTACAAGGGAGGGAAAATACGATCTTCTGATAGACTGTGTACGACCCTCTCTCTGTGACAAACTGTTGTCGACTATCCTCCGGTCTTCTTGGCCACTCCCTTGTTTCGTCTCATTCGTGGTTTCTCTGTTGTGATTGCGTGTTCAGCCAGAATATTTTGGGAGCTTTCTGTACCACGATCCTGGATTTACAAACAGCTTTAAATACATTATTTTACGATTTTTACAAATTCCTGTTTTATATTATTTAATTAACCTATTTTACCTATTTGATAGTATTACATTATTTAATTATATATTCCAAGCACTATTTGAACACCAAAACTATTTACGAACATATGACTGCATGAACTCATGGTGTGGCATCACGTAGTAGTCTCACACCCATTGGTTAAATAAAAACCCTCACGTGCTCCAGTAAGAACAAGTTGAGATCTGTTCGGATGTTTACGTCCAGGAAGTCACGTCTCCTTTTCTGAGATTTACCTGAGGCCTACTTGGAATTCATATCATATCTTCCAAATCCTAACTTATTGTTTTCATTTATATCAAAATTCTACTATATTTTATATTCCTAATAAGCCTCTCATTTTTGCAAACCCAACTCTCTCTCTCTCTCTCTCTCTCTCTCTCTCTCTCTCTCTCTCTCTCTCTCTCTCTCTCTCTCTCTCTGATATATACAGGGTGGGTCAATAAAATGTCACCACTTTTCTGTCAGCATTCATAGACATATCAAGTGGTAACATTTTACTGACCCACCCTGTATAAAGAGTCATTTTAAATAATTTCCTCTTTTTATTCGTTATAATGTAATTTTATAAATCACAGCTACAATGAAAATGCAACAAAATTTCTTCTCTTTGTGAGAAAAAGTTATTTCATATGCTGAAATATTTATTCACGCACTGCCATTATGTTTTTCCTATGCATAATTTTATTAAATGTGAATGGTAATGTATATAAATGCATATAAAACGTATATAAAATGTATATAAAACGTAAACGGGGAGAAGGTGTATGAAGACTAAAATAGTCAACTGTCCGGTATTTGTTGCTTATCTCTGACTTCAATTTACATAAAAATAAAAATTGCAAATTTCGTTTTCAATTCGATTTCATATATTATACAATATACAGCATTCACGCCATTCAGGAACCAAAATTGAAGCTAGCAAACGTCTGGAAATAATCAATAAACATAAATTGGTTGGTTTGTATTCCTTTTTAAGGTCTTCTTTCCAACTGAGAGCACGGAAACGTAACAAACACAACAACCCCGTAACCTCGTAGCAGTTCTGTGCGTTGGTCTCTCTTCACACGAAGGTCAAGCTGGTGGCCCCGCATCTAGGCCTGGCTTGGTGGAGGATCGAGTTACTCTCTTGCGTTCTCCATCACACATAGCCAAGTACGCACGGCACATCTGGTACAGTCCTGAGCCAGACAAGGTAAGTTAGTAACAAAATTATTTCAAGATAAGGTCGCGTCCTAAATCTCATTTCTTTTTGGTGAAATTTAAAAGTTGGTAACCCTAATGAAGACGCTCTTGCATATGATTATTCCTCCGTCTCGAAATTGGGCATTTTTATATAGAGTTCTAAAGGTTTCTGAAAACGTTCACTGGTACAGATAAAACTTTCCCGTTTGATAACTAAGATGCGCACTCAGTAGTTAAAATGGTTGGTTGGTTGGTTAATTTTATGTCCTTCTTCCAAGTGAGAGCAGTGAAATGAGTGGTAATACTACCAGCCGGGGAAAATTAGTCCTCTTCAAAGGGAGGGCTCTGTCGAGCCAAATACATTACGCGCAGCGGGCTCGTCACTTCCCACCTCCCAATTTCTGAGACTAGCTTGGGACAGTTCACGGTTGGCTTAGTAAAGTTAAAATCGTTTTGTTTTGGAGTGTTTCACTTCCGGTAAATTTTGTTTCAATATTTCAATATTTCAATAATTTGTCATTATATTTTATTCATCTGTTCCCTTTCATTTCTTTCTCGTTCATTGAATATTCAAATGTACTGATATATAGTACTCGAAAATGGGCCGATATTTGACTTTTTTTTTACTCGTTTACTGCGTTCTAAACTCTCATTTCAGAGTATATGAATAGCTAAAGAGTAAAACAGAAACTAAATTATAGGAAGTAAAGCCGAGAATACATTGTAAGAATCGAAGGCATTACAACAATTGTTCAGGCTAATCGATAATCGATGCTTCAGGCATAACAAATGCGCTACTATAAATTTTGATCATTCATAACCATGGAATGATGGATTATAAAAAAAAAAAACCGAGACTTGATGAGAAGTTAAATGCAGGGCAAAAGTGTATAGCTTCAAAGAATTTAGAATATACAAATTATTTTCACAACGTAAAAGAATTGTCCTTTATGTCTTACTTTACTGTCGCACTTTTTTGATGCAAGGCCATACCGCCACGATTCGTTCATATATACTATGATATATATACATATATACACACACACACACACAGTATGTATATATATATATATATATATATATATATATATATACACACACACACACACACAGTGTGTGTATATATATATAACCTCGGGATTACCCTCTTCGTGTGGAATTCGCACGCTGGTTTCTGCAGCAGACAGCGGTGCAGCCTAATTTTCCGGCTTATGTGTTGTTCTCAGATGAGGCCTGTTTCACACGTGAGGGTGTGTTTAACATGCACAATTCTCACGTGTGGGAGCACGCAAATCCACATGCTACACGGGTTTGTAATGCCTGGACTCTCTGACGATGAAACGGATGTAACTGCTGCTCGTGCAACACTCTCCAGACCAGGTCGTGGTCCACACCGAGGATACGTGCAACACCTCGCGTGCTTGCGCTTGGATTGTCCTCAAATCGCCGTAGGATTTCTTCTTCCATGTCAGGAGTGCGCACGTTTCTCTCCCGACCAGTGTCATGCATGTTTGCATGGAATGTTCCAGTTTCTCGCAGTCGCCGATGCAAATGCGCAAACGTTTGGTGGTTTGGCACACGTCTGTTTGGGAAGCGCTGTCGGTACAACCTCACAGCAGCTCTTTCGTTTCCATTGGCAGCCCCATACACCATATGCATGTCAGCCATCTCAGCAGTCGTGAAGCGCTCCATGTTACGCGTACTACATCCGATTTAAGAATGCCCGCGGCAAGCGCGAGTCTAGCCCACTTCACCTTTTAGCCAATTGCAGCGGCGCCCTCTCGCGCCGAATGGTGACGTCAGCGGACATACACTTATAGACGAAAAGGGTTTGTCTTGGTGTTGCCTATCCCCCATTACAATTTGTACAGAACGTTTTCAAACACCCTGTGTGTATATATATATATATATATATATATATATATCGGGTGGGCAAAAAAAAAGGGAGACCTCGAACTTTGGCTGTAAAATCCAAAGTTATGATCAGATTTCAACATTTTTTTCACACCCCACAACTAAGCAATTTTCCCATATGGTGAGCGGATTACAAAGAAAACTAATGAAAATTACGGATTTATTGAACATTTCTTTATGCCACTGGAAATTCTCCATTTACACTACTACTGCAGTGTATGTGCAGATAAAAAGTTACAAAGTACTTACATATGGTGCTACCTTGATGTTAAAAAAACTGCTCGATATGTTTACCACAAACTTCTACAACCTTTTTCAGTCTAGGACGGAACTCATCTATGGCTTTATTGATTTGTTCTTGTGGTAGCTCATCCCATTTTTCCAGAAGAAGCTGTCGTAAATGAGCGACATTTCTTACTTTGACCAGATAAATTCTCTGTGACAAATTTTCCCAAAGGTTGTAATCGACAGGATTTAAATCAGGACTGTTTAGTAGCCAAATTTAATACTGCTACCTGGTATTCTTTTGATATCTCCTGTTTTATCGATTTTCTTGAGAAGCTTGTCCAAACCTCCTATAGTTGGTTTACGTTAATTAAAATGGCTTTAATTAATTATCAACTTGAACCTATGATTAGCAAGATTTTTCTGAAATATTCGCCATAAATCCAATTTCTCATCTAAAATGCTAAAAGATTGCATAAAAACCATAAAATTACCTAGTACTAACATATTAAAATTTCATGGTTGTATGTAACGTATATGCCGAAATATGAAGGATTTAAAAGGTCTCCCTTTTTTTTTTGCCGACCCGACAATGCAGTAGTAGTGTAAATGGAGAATTTCCAGTGGTATAAAAAAATGTTCAATAAATCCGTAATTTTCATTAGTTTTCTTTAAAATTCGCTCATCGCATAGGAAATTTACTTATTTGTGGGGTGTGAAAAAATATTGAAATCTGACCATAACTTTGGATTTTACAGCCAAAGTTCGAGGTCTCCCTTTTTTTTTTGCCCACCCGATATATATATATATATATATATATATATATATATATATATTATATATATATATATATATATGTTAAACACAGACCGTGCATGGAACAAGGAACTCTTCTGGGAAAATTAAATCCACTATAGTCCGAATAAGTAATGGTAAATGGTATTTGTCATTTACCATTACTTATTCGGACTATAGTGGATTTAATTTTCCCAGAAGAGTTCCTTGTTCCATGCACGGTCTGGGTTTAACATATAAGTTTCTCAGGGGACCATTCTGAGTTTGTGTATATATATATATATATATATATGAAAATTATTTCACGAAAGTAACACCTGAATAATATGTATGATGAAAATAACCACGAAGGAAAACGTAATTTTTATAGTTTTCGCAATAGTCTCTTACAATTAAAAAAATATGGTGAGCTCCATATTACTAAAGCAGACAAGTCTAACACCAGAGTTATTATGGACAAAGCGGACTACATTAGGAAGATGAATGATCTTCTCCCGGACCTTGCCACATACAGAAAGCTTACTAACAACCCGCAGGATGACGCCATCAAATCAGTCAATAGTGGCTTGAAACGTATTCTCAAAAATCATAAGGACTTAATTCTGCTTTTCACGTCCACTTCGCCTTCTCCTCCCTATCATTGCGGTCTTATTAAAACCCACGAACCTGGCAACCCTATGCGCCCTATTATTAGCTCTGTGGGTTCTATTACCTATACACTCTCCAAATGACTTGTCAAAGTCTTGTCCCCCATTCTCGGAACTATCTCTGATTCACATGTAAAAGATTCCATGGACCTTACTGAAAAACTGAATAATATACGCATTGAAACCAACGATAAATTGATCAGTTTCGACGTTTGTTTATTGTTTGCAGAAGTGCCGATTGACGATATGCTTGACTTTCTCTCCCGAGTTTTTCGAAGTCACTTACATTCCGAGAATTCTCGGGGTTGACGTCCCATGGTTGCAGTACGTCGACGATATTTTGTGTATCTGGCCCATGAATCGTGACCTGGACGACTTCCTCCTTCAGTTAAATGATCAAGTCCCCTCCATTAAGTTTATTTCAGAAATGGAATAAAACAACTCAATCCCGTTTTTGGACGTGCGTGTACATAGGGAAAGCCCAGGTTTCAAGTTTAGTATTTATTGGAAAAAATAAACAATTTGTCCTACGTACACTTTTACTCCGGGCATGACAACCCCCTCAAGAAAACCATATTTTTTTCAATGTTTCTCCGCGCTCTTAGGATCGCCAGTCCGGAATACATGGATGCCAAATTAGAAAAAATCAACGGTATTGGAAGTGATTTGTGTTACCCATCTGTTTTTTTGGAATCTTGTCTTAACAAGGCAAAACGAACTTTCTATCGTGTGAATAATAACCCTCGCACTTTGTCGAAGAATATTTTAGTGCTTCCATTTTTCCCAGGTTTTTTAGGCATTGCTAATATACTTAAACTTTTGAACATTAATGTAGTATTTTCATATGACAATATTGTGAAAAATATCATAGTAAAGAATAGTCCTGCCAATAATTCAGGCATTATCTATAAAATTGGTTGTAAACAATGCGATTCCTTTCACACTGGACAGTCAGGAAAAGATTTGCACACGCGTGTAAAACAGCATCAATATTCGGTTAGAACGGGACAGTCGTCCAGTGCCCTTTTCGTCCATTTGTCAGAGTTATCCCACTGTATTGATTGGAATAATGCTTCAATTTTGTTTCACTCAAGCAACATTGTTAATAGAAGTATTTTTGAGTCTGCCATTATTCAACTTACAAATAATTTTAACATTAACCAGGGCCTTTTTCCGCTTGATCCTGTTGTTTTGAATTTGTTTAGAATGGATTTAGACAAGAGGGGCAAAGTGCTAAAACTCTGGTAGCTTTTCTTTATAAACTTATATGCTCCTCCTACAATTTTTTATTTGTGACCTACTGTATATATAGTCTGAAACTTATTTATTTCGGTGTTCCTGAGGATGTTAATTTTCAATATCTTCCGACTTTACTTAAAGCAATTGGTATCAATGTAGTCTCTAAGTATAATAATACTGTTAAATCACGCCTAATAAAGAATAGCCCTGATAATGCGGCTGGTTGTGTGCATTCGATCGGATGTACACAATGTAACTCAGTGTATATATAGGCCAAACGGGTAAAACTTTAGACATTAGGGTAAAACAGCATAAATATGCGTGCAGAACAGCAAATAATTCTAATGCATTGTTTAACCAGATGTATAGATATAATCATAGTATCAAGTGGGATAGTTCTAAAGCACTGGTTAAAAACAGAGATATAATTGAAAGGAATATTCTAGACTGTGCACTTATTTATTTTAAAAATAATTTCAATAACATTGCGGGAATGAATAAAATTGACAATATCCTGTTAAAATACCTTTTGCCTCTAATTAACCCTTGTTAATCATGTGCTAAGCTTTTTATTTTTCTGTCCCGCTGTACATAGGTATATATTTTTGTCATCTCGCCTTCTCCCTTCATTCCCTGACAAGGTGTACTTCTGAATACACGAAAGGCCTTGGAATCATTTTTCTTTTTCCTTATGGGCTTGCATCATATATATATATATATATATATATATGTGTGTGTGTGTGTGCGTGTGTGTGTGTGTGTGCGTGTGTTTATTCTTCTTTTTTGTGAAGAGGAGACAACATCCTTCAGTTTGCATATCCATTATTTTTCTCCAGTTTGAAGCCTTCAGACTACAATGGAGTCTTCGCCGCTTATTTTGATTGTTGGACAAATCCAATTTAGAGATTTGTTTGTAAACAGAAAACTTGAGAATACGCCACAGACAGGAGAAAAGAAGACGAAAGAGAATTACCAATTTTTCACTATTTATATACCCAAAAACTATTAATATATATTAAAACATAAAAGGAAAAAGTCTGTCATTATTATCAAATAATATAACTTAAAATAAGCCCATAATTTACAGTATTTTGTTTAAACAGTGCGTTAAACAATGTGGTCACGGTGTTTAACGCTGGGCGGTAAGGCTCTGGGTTTGCTCTCAGCTGCTGGCCCCCTGGGTTGAGTTGGGCCGGCCACTCACCTTGTCAATTCTCGGGCTCAGGTGACCCATGGGGCCACTCTTACTCCCACTCAGTGGGTAAATAAGTTTCCAGGCTACCTTTTCCTTCATGTTTAAATGATAAGGAGGTCCGATGCTTGTGTCTCCGAACAACTGATACAATGAGAAACGGACATTTGTTTTAATTCGTTGCCTAAAATGGATCTTGACTCAGTGTAGCAAATATTCGCAGAGAAAAATACTTGGTTAAAATCCACTAAATGCGTGTTTAAATACTTCCTAACCATTCCAAGTGGTTTACAACCTAACCATTGCTAAAGCAATTAATTTGTTATCAGAAACATAATCATGGTTAGTTCAAAAGATGGTTGGATTAACCATTTAGATTGTTATGTACTCTCGTTACTTTCGTTGTTTTTTGGAAAAATATTCCCGATCGATCTGTAACTGACCCTTCAACGACATCTCTCTTAATTTATTTGTAGGACTTAATGAAGGAGAGAGTTACTTTCAGTTCTCGTCCTGCCTTCATGCCATGCATGGTTGGTCAGGGATTTAAGTATTTATAGTCTTTTTCTTTAATGAAATTAACGGAGTATTTTGATTTATATTATTTAACCACGTATTTGGTTATCTTAACTATTTTTTTAGGTCTCTTCTCATTCGATGTCATTTTTATTTCAATCTTTGTCCGAGAATGAGAAATCTGAAAGTGGGAATCTCACAGGAGGCAATTCTAAAATCGATCCATTCCCATTTTCGCTGTAAATAATTTCCCACTTTTAGTTAGATCTTTCACAGAAAATACTCGGAGCGCTAAAATCGCGTCACAATCCCTCTTTAACCTTTCTCAAATCGGGAAACTCCGTTCTCAAATTTGGAATTCTGGCTTTGAACGGACCTAATGACCATAGTTAAGAAGTTATAGTTATGTTATGAACACGAAGACGGACTTAAGAAAAAGGGATACATAATATTTTCCCAAAATCAGTGGCAGAACTTTTACTTTCAAACGGTCTTTTTCTGCCGTTCAAATTAACATTTCAACGTTCGAGCATTGCCGTTTCACCGGTTTTTTAACGTAAAAATTTAAATATATTAATAATCTTTAAAGGGATAATAAATGGTATTCATTAATGCAAGGAGAAGGGTTGGCATAATATAAGGGTGTCCAAAAGTCGATACCCAAGGGGAATTAATCACATTGACACTCGTAATCCGATGAGAAAAATAATTTTTTCTGAAATCCAATCCTAAATGTTCCAAATGTTCCTCATTCACTTCAAAGAACGATAATGTAATTAATTATTTAATTAATTTAATTAATGTAATTTCCTTTGGTAACGACTTTTCGGACACACTAGTACCTATAACATATCCCATATATATATATAATAATATAATATATATATATATATATTATATATATATATATATTATATATATATATGCGAAAAAAAAAATATATATATATATATATACACACACAGGGTGTCCCATAAGTCCGGTCTCATAGGAAAATTTATTTTAAATTACATTTACAAAAGAAATACATTATAACTAAAACAAATATTCAATTGATGTCTTGTTTTGGGACCCTTCTTTTTTTTTATGCAAGTAGAATAACGCGCAATGGCTAATATGGAAGCGAGTTGCAGTCGTTGCTACCTGCAACAAAAATAAGGTCCCAAAACAAGACATCAACTTGAACATTTGTTTTAGTTTTAATGTATTACTTTTGTAAATTTAATTTAAAATAAATTTTCCTTTGAGACCGGACTTATGGGACACCCTCTCCTCTCTCTCTCTCTATATATATATATATATATATATAATATAGTGATGTAGGTCACATCCGCATCCGCATCCGCATCCGCGGAACATCCGCACATTTTCTCGCATCCGCATCCGCACCCGCATCCGCACTTTGGACTGCGGATGTCGTGCGGATGTGGACCGTTGAGATAAAATGTCATTAATAAGCGGAAATTATCAAATTCTACTATATTAATAGAACTAGTTCATTGTGCGCAAAAGTGATGCGAGCGACAAGACGAGAGGCTGTTCTTGTATGAAGTTACTCTCTTGCAACCTACTTAGATCCACGTTATAAAGCTAAGTTATTTTCACCTAGTACATTAGAACGAGTTAAATCATCACTTGGCAAAGCAGTTGAAGAGCTTCAATCTCTTGAATCTGTCGCTTCGCCACCCACCAAAAGAATAAAAGTTTCAGTGACAGAACCAACACCTTCAACAAGCAAATCTATCACAGAATTTGTCTCTCAGTTTCTTGAGTCAAGCAGCAATGACGAGACCTACGCGATGTCAAAAGATGTAGTAAAAATGATCCGCTACATCACTAATATATATAGTTGCAAATAAAGCGGGAATTTTGTTCGTTTGTTTTAAACGTTTTTGTTTTGTTTTGTGCAGTAAAAAAAACCATTTTTCGTAGAAAATAAATACATAATTTTAATGAATTATTTATATTTTGTAGAAATAAAATAATGCATAATATAGTTTATGTACAATTTAAATACATAAAATAAATTTTCGTTTAATAATTTATAATTAAAGGTAGACCAACAGGTTGCAGTAAAGGCTTCACTATATTTTCAGCTCGGCACAATAACAAATGCGGCAAATACCAAAAACAAAGTTTTGAGGAAAATGGCTTTAAAGTTTGTGAAAGTTTAAATACTCGTAATTTTACTAAAATAGATGTAATTCGATGTCTTTTTTTTTCATTTTGTAAGTAATTTTATGAACATTGAATGAGTGAATGATTAAATGATAAAACGGAGGTTTTTTATAAGGTAAAATAGCAGTAAGGGTATAAAGATTGGAAGATTATAGCAATAACTTTATAAAGGGTGGACGAATTTTGATTGTTTTTGTTGCATTTTTGCAGTGATACACTGACGAATACGGCAAAAAAGGACTTGGTACATAATGGAGGGAAGGTTGAAGTTTACTATGGCATAGAAAACGGAATTTTCGTCCGTTGGCTGATTCGTCATTGTGTCGCACGACGCCTCATACCTTAATATAAAGTAAGTGGAAGGCATTGTAAAGGAAAAATTGTTACTTAACTGGAGTGAGTAAAATTGAGTCGAAAACATCCCCGTGTCCGACCCACCAGACGTGTATTAATATCGTTAACACCCACCCAAACGGGGCAATGAGTGATTAACAACATTCGGGATCATCGGAGGAAAGGATGTCACCCTGGAAGAAACCCTGCCTCCAATAGGAGTGAGAAAGAAGCAAGTAGAAGAGATTGTAGACACCAATCGACCAGGGAAGTACTCGAGGAGGATTTTAGGAAGGAGCCAAGGAGTGCTGGAACTCCCTTTTCTTCTGTCACCGTCCTCTTCAGCTAATCTTTTTCTGTCTCTTATCTACCCCGTAAGCAATACAGCATGCTCTCAAACATACCCTTCTCCCTCTATTCTTCACTACATTTGCATGCATTTTACACATTACAGAATCTTTTAAAAATTTCCAAACAAAAAAAAAAATGGAATCATGAACCTTGGAGACCTTGATTTTAGCTCTTCCTTTCTTATAAATGGGGGCATTTCTGCGGGCACCCGCCTTTGGCCCCTCCTTTCTACATAAAAAAGTAATATGATTCTCAACTGGTAAATTTTCTATGCAAAAAACAACTTGAACTAAATTCCAAATGATCGAAGGAAAAATTGTGAAACATTTTTGAAAAATCTCGGAAGGTTTATTCAAACTTTTCAATAAATAATCAAAATGAGCATCAAATGTTTTCGATGGTAAACACTAAGAAATAATTACTGTGACGCAGATGAATCGTGATGAATCTTTCAAAATGATTTTACGATTTTATTTTCAAAAGAGTGAGAAGACAGGAAGGAATATAAACGGTACCTCGGATATCATTAGACATCTTAGACAGCGTCTTCATCATCCGTCATCAAGTTCGATCTCCTTTCAACTATGTCTTTCCCCAAAATGCCTGAATCGGAGGTAAACTTCTTTCCACAGTTATGGATTAAAATGTCATTGGAAATTAAATTAATGAATTAATTTATTATATATATATATATATACGGGGTGTCAGGAAATGATTGCCCCCCTTGTAGAGCAAAAACTAGAAGAGATAGATAAAAACCGGCGAGACCACTTGAAAGAGCGTTAAAATCTGAATAAAAACCATTATATTCTATTCCTGTGATTTTAATTCTTACCATTTTTTTCCCCACAGAAACCATGGCATCATCTATTTTGAACGATTCAGAGAAAAAGCGAGTTCTTGACCGCATTCGAGCTGTCACATTTCGTGAAGCAAAGGAAGCTGGTGCAACTTTCATAACTCGACACTGGGTGGCTGAGAGATTAAAAAGATCAGAAGACTTTGTCAAAAGGAATTGGAATAAGAATCCTGAAGATTGTGAAACAGAATTTCGAGGAGGAAGACCGGAGAAATTATCTCAAGAATCGAAAGACATTGTGCTTGCTGCATCACGGCGCCGAAAGAAGAGCTGCTCTGAGGTAGCGAAAGAGATACTTATCCGTCGTGGTAAGATAGTCAATCGGCAACTTGTGCATCAATTTCGAGTTCGCCAAGGCTTGAGTGCTTGGCATGAAATAGCTAAGCCACGGAAGAGTGATCTTAATATTGAAGATCGGCTATGGTTTTGTGATTATCTTGAGGAATGGACGGAAGACGATTTCCTTCACTTGGTTGTCAGCGATGAATTCTTCGTTTATATCTCCAGAAAACCAAATTTTCAGAATGATCGGGTTTGGGCAACAACTCCTGATCAAGTCCCAGACGACCAGAAGTATCGAGAAATAGTAAAAAATCCAGCATGTGTGGGTGTTTTCATTATGTTCTCTATTCGGAAGCTCATCTGGGTTATCAAACCAAGAGGAACCAGTTGGGATGGGCCTTATTTTCGAAATGTAATTTTAGCCCAACATGTAATTCCGTTTTTGAAAGACCCCGAGTGTGTTTTGGATGTTGAACAGGCAACCTTTCTTCACGACAAAGCCCCTGTATGAAAGCACTTGCGACTCAACAACTGCTTAAGGACAATAACATTGATTTTTTCGGAAATAATGAATGGCCTGGCAATTCTCCCGATCTTAATGTCTGTGAACATGTCGGATCCATCATGAAGGATCGGGTGGAGTCCTTAATGCTGGAACAACCCATTCAGAATCGGTATTCAACAGAAATTATGACTGCAAAGATCAACGAAGTCATTGAAGAAATGAGTCATGATACCGATCTCTTTGAGACACTTCTGGGATCATACCCCCGTCGATTAATGGCCGTCAGAGCTGCAAATGGAGGCAACACCTGATATTAAAACAAGTGTTTTTTTATTCAAAATTAAACGCTCTTTCGCGTGGTTTTGTCTGTTTTTTTCTATTCCTTTCAGTTTCTTCTGTACAGGGGGGGGGGGGCAATCATTTCCTGACACCCTTTATATATATATATATATATATGGGATGAATTTCACAATCAAACACGTGAAATGAATAATGATGCATCATATATATATATATATATATATAATATATATATATATATAATACACACACACACACACACACACATATATATAATATATATATATATATATGGAATATAGCGCATGAACATGCATGATTTTTGAAATTGTGAAATTAGCCCCACCAGGATTCGAAGCGGGAACCTATTTAATACAAGTCGCGGGCGCATATTTCAACTCTCGAGGCTACATTAAACCCTTTCGCGGTCTAAAGTGATTTAAGTGTTAACTCGCGACTTCTATTCACGAAGTCTCAGGTTCCAATCCGAGAAGGGCTAATTTTGCATTATGCAAATCATGCGTGTTCACGCATGATATTCTATCTATGGAACCCCAGAAATATTTAAATAAAATACTGTCCCTGGGGTTAGCACTAAAAATACTTCTGGAGGCGAAAGCGTTATGTGTTCTTCTCGGTATTGAAATATGCACCAAGTTGTGTTAACTTTTCTTTTGTTGTAGCACAGTAGTCAGCGCCCGTAACTTGTACTGAAGAGGTTCCAGGTTTGAACCCTGGTAGGGCTAATTTCGCATATATATACATATATATATATATAGTATATATATATACACACACACACGAGTATATGCAACAGTAAGAGTTAATTCGAGACGAGCTTTTCTAGTAAATATTGGAAGTAAAAAAGGAATCCAAGATTCTTCTCTGATGTAGACATTGGAGTTGAGATTGAAGGTTTTATCCAGGGTGCAATATGAATGGGATTCACAAAATTTGGAAATTATAATCGCACATTATGGATTAGAATTTAAGTTCTTGTATGGGTCATCCATTAGAACCTACTTATAAAATTAATTTCTCTGAATGATACTCGGATAAAGAGGAATAAAAACTGCAGTACACTAAAGGCAAATGTTTACACTACAAAAATCAGAGTAACAAGTAAACTCATAAATGAGTAAAGTCATCCCTTTCGAGTTTGTTAGAATGGGTATTGCAAACTTTTTTAATGAAAAAAGATAGAAAAATTGTTTTCATTATAATTTATTTTTATACAAATTTTTATTGAAATTTTTGAATAATAATTATTCAGATTTAATACTGAAACGTTGGCAATAAAATGCGCATCCGCGAGAACTCCAAAACTATACACCATTGCACGCATTTAAAAGTGTTGTGGTTAAACCTTCAGTAATGCAGAATGACCGGCCAGGCATTCGCACAGAAGCTTTGAGGCACCATCTCTCAACCATCTTCAAAGGCAAGATAGAAAACAAAATTAAGAAATGTCTGGTGAAGCCACGGCAGCCACCAATTTCAATATTATTAATTTTGATTATTTTATGGACTTGCAATTGTCAGATGAGGTTGAATATGAAAAGAATTAAGTTTACGAGAGAAACCCCATTTGACGATGGAGATTATTCGAGTTCCATTTCACTTCGAAATACATAAATATATAAAAAAATATTCGATTAAAACCTTCATCTCGTTGCATCATAAGATGCAGATCTATTATAATTTTAGTATCTACATACAACACAATCTAGGAATTGTATTGAAGGAAGCTTAAACTTGTCAACTAGAGTGACACTGTTATTATGCTTTGGAGAAATCGCATTTTCCATTTCTCTTAAAAGTGAATTAAAAATGACAGTTTTATATCTTCAATTTAATGATCCGTTGAGATACTTTCAGACGAAATTGATTTCTCAAACGTTTTAAGACCCAAAATACTAAAATCATCAATCTGCAATAATATGTCCTAATTCACCTTTTCTGTGGTCTTCCAGTGCCAAAATATAGAGTAAAACTTTTAGTTTTATATATGGAGTAAAAATTTAAATTAGGGTTGAAATTCATTCTAGCGACTTTTAATTTATTTATTTCATTTCTCTATTTCATTTAATTAAGTTCTTTATTTATTTATTTGTTCATATATTCTAAAGGTCAAATTCAGGAAGTGGATCAACTGAGGTAATTTTGTACGATTTGAATTTGAATTTGTTTATATATATATATATATATATATATATATATATATATATATATATATATATATATACACACACACACACACTCAGGTAGTGGTGGACCGGATGTCAGTTTTTCAACATTTGTGGATGCGGATCTTTAATTTCAGTATCCGCGGATGCGGATGCGGATATTTAGTTAATCTATCAATATAATATAGAATTATGAATATATGACATAATTTTTCAAATTTCGTGATATTACTATTATGGCAGGCAATGCATAAGAATTAAAATTAATATTCATGTTTTCATTATGATAAAAATAATAACTTTCTCAAGAGTTTCAGCCACAAAAAATTCAATGAAACAAGTTTCATTCAATTTTCTGTGTTACCAGGTATTTATATTTTGAGGTTTATCTATTTGTTTGTTCATTAATAATTAATACTTTACATGAAATGTGCATGACTGGGCCTTATAAGCTACTTTATAAGCTAATTTAATTGTAAATTGCATAATTTATTAGAGGTAATATCCGCATAACATCCGCAGTCAGAAGTGAGGATGCGGATGCGGATGTTAAAAGTGATGCGGATGCGGATATCCGGTGCACCACTAAATTACACTGTATATGCAAGGTTTTTCATATATCTTGGAGACATTGGAAATATGTAGAAAGAGTAATACAACTTTATGACAATAAATGCAAAAAAAAATTCACTTTTTTTTTTCTACGTGAAGGTCAAAATATGAAAATAAAAACCCACTCTAATAGACAGAGTTTATTTCCACGACAGTTTCGACGCCCACTGGCATCCTCCTCGGGTGGATACAGAAACACGAATGAACCAAAACAAGAGGGAAAAGCAGTCCAGGGACCGACCGTTAAGAAATTCGCACCTAGGTTAGATCCCATTCTCCCGACACCAATGTATTTCCATATTTTTCCATATTTCAACAGGATCCTTCTTAGTATCAAATAGAGACTTAAGGATATTATCTTCTAATAGCTCAATCAACTCCATCTGTAAATCTTCAGGTGCTTTGGAGACATCAACCAGGTGTGGTTGGAAAGCTAATTTCATAGTTTCAGTGTGAAGTAATGTTTCTCAAAATCTTCAAATCTTTCATCGTATTCTTCAATCAGGGAGTCTAGGACAGCTGTGTATTCTTTCACATCACATTCCTTTAATGATTTGCTTGTATCTTCTTCATCACTTGCGCTGAGTCAGTAATATCAGTAGACTCATCCAAGGCAATCGAATAATAAGTATTTTCGCTTTGGTATATTGTATGAAGTTGTTCAGTTACATTGAGGGCTAATTCATGTTGCCGATCAGTTATGGTCCTTCTTGAAAGAGGTAGTTGTTTGTATTTGTTAACCTTGTCTGAATCTAGAGGCTACAACTTCAACAATGCATTCTTTTATGATTTCCACATCACTATATGGCTTACCTTTTTTTCCAAGTATATATGCTACTTTATAAGTTGCTTCAGTGATTTCAGTCCCTAGGCCTGACATCGTTTTAAATACTTGCTGTTGTTGCTGCTTTTGAAGTTTCATCTTCGTAAGTGCAGATTTCAGGGTTCTCCTTCCAATATAGCATACTTGTGGTTCTTATGAGTTGCATAATGCTGATATGCATTGTGTTTCTTCACTGTTGCAATTATAGCATTGCAGAGCAAACACATCATTTTATCTTTCTCAGCAACTATGAAATACTGCAATTCCCATTCTTCATGGAATACTCTCTCTTCCTTTAATTTTCTTTTCACAGTTTTTGACATGATTGGGGTACCAGAAGATTTTTAAATAAAAATGGTACACAAATTGATCAAAGATTTACAGTTTTAAAGGAAACAAGCGTGCGTGTCACTATCGGAGAATCGTCAGTAACTGTCATCCAGTCAACTCGAGTTGATCATTGATAGGTAAGGGCGTAAGCCATAAGGCAACGCTGCCAGTTTCAACTGGCAGCATTGCCATATTTCCTATTGTTCAAGCCATAAAGAAGGCTTGTACAGTATGTGTAAGAAGCAGTGAAGCTGAAACCATGATCTAATGAAATAGCCTAAAGCCCTAAAGGGGTATCAGTTGCTGTCCATTATCGTACGGTATGAATTCTGAATGTCAAATAGGCAGAAGGCCGCAACTAGTACCCCAAAAGGCCACATGCGGCCTTAAGGCCGCAGGTCCCCCACCCCTGGTCTAGTGTATCCACCTTTCTTTTGTAAACTTGACTTTTCACCTACCCCCACAAACAATAATCTAACGGAGAGAGGTCTGGAGACCTTGGTGGCCATTGAATGGGACCACCGCGGCCGATCCATCGACCAGGGAAAGTTTGATTTAGGTATTGCATCACCAGACGGGTAGAATGTGGAGGAGCTCCGTCATGCTGAAAGTACATACCAGCGCGTGTAGCCAAAGGAACATCCTCCAATAGTCCTGGCAATTCATTTTGCAGAAATTCTAGGTAACTTTGTCCTGTAAGACGATTCTCTAAAGTAACAGGGCCAATCAGCTGATCATCGATGATACCGCACCACACATTGGCAGAGAAGCGATGTTGAAAATTTGTTTTCACAGTGGCATTTGGATTTTCGTCTGACCACCGATGAGAGTTACGAGTGTTGTTGATACCGTCACGGGTGAAAGTAGCTTCATCGGTGAACAGTATTAATCGAAGCATTCGGCGATTAGCACTTACTGAATGACAAAATTCCAGTCGCAAGGCAGCGTCTCCTGGTTGAAGGTGTTGTACACGCTGTACATGATATAGATGCAAGCCTTCCTCACGTAATGTTCGCCATACTCTTGTGTTTGGTACACCGAGACGTGTAGAAATTCTTCGTGAGCTAGTAGTAGGACTACGCTCTACCAACTGAAAAAATGTTTTCCACTTCATCCACATCTTGTTGACCTTCACGTTCAGATGAAACATGAGCGCTGAGAAGTGTACCAATCTCACGCAATGTGTTGAAAACCCTGGTAAACACTCTTCGATCCGGAATTCTGCGGTTCGGAAACCGTCGACGGTATTCTGCAACAGCAGCTGTTGCACTTCCATCGTAAAAACCGTAGACATACACCATATCTGCATATTCGGCATGTGTGAAGGTGTGTGGCATTCTTAACACTGCTTCAAACACCAAACAATGTCATTCACAACAGTCAGCTGTCGATTGGCTTATGTTACTTGCTTACATTACAGCTTACATGGTTCAAGGTTATAGGGGAGGGAAGGGGGAGGAAGAGCCGCGCGCGCATCAGATTCAAACAGCTCTATCTCCGTAACCATTCAGAATTAGACACATATTCATATGAACTTTTTTTCTCACAATGACCGATACTATCACCTCCCGAAGTATTGACCTTTCCTCCTGAAACACCCTATATATATATATATATATATATGAATAGAAACGACATAAGTATTAAGGAACGTTTCTGCACACGAGGAGGAGAGATAACGAAATAATGAAAAATGAGGCGAACCGCCTGGGAATCGAACCCAGGGCCTTCCAATTGCCGGTCGGACGCTCTACCATTATGCTACGGACCTCACTCAATCACAAATCGAAATTCTCCCAAATAGGGCAGAAACCAATGCCCTCAGAGAGCACCCTCGCAAATCGTGAATATGCGCAAATAACTGCAATGACCGCGCAGTATATAAATGAATAGAAACGACATAAGTATTAAGGAACGTTTCTGCAGAAACGTTCCTTAATACTTATGTCGTTTCTATTCATTTATATACTGCGCGGTCATTGCAGTTATTTGCATATATATATATTATATATATATAATTATATATATATATATATATATATAACGCATTGGTTTCTGCGAGTATGTAGAGGAATTACGGCATTTGGAAGAGTGAAGACCATGGTGTAGTGGTATCGCGTCTGACCGGCAATCGGAAGATCCCGGGTTCGATTCCCAGGTGGTACTTCATTTTTTCATTTGTTGTTTTCTCTTTCTCGTCTTGCGCGGAATATCTCCTATACAAGCGTCGTTCTTTACGTTATTTATACTGCGTGTTCTTTGCAGTTGAATGTATATATATATATATATACACCAAACTTTTACACACACACACCAAATTGTTACTGTTAGATGGGGCAATGTGTTGTCCGAATGTTTAGGTTCCTCATGCAGAGTTAGACCAGGCTCTTTACACTCTCCTCTGCTGTTTAATATACAGTATATTTTGTTGAATTAACTGATTCTCTTAATAAGACAAGAATGGGATGCTGTATAGATGAAATGAGGATAAATAACTTGGTCTATGCAGAAGAAATGGTGTTATTAAGCCCTTCGGTGAAAGGTCTGGATCATATTATAAAAATCTGTGAATTATATTCACAGAACCATAATATTAATTTTGATGTTACTAAAACTAAAGTTACGGAGTTTCATCCTAAAAGCTCAAACCAAACAGCTAATATTATTTTCAAAATGGGAGAGCAGGTAAAGAGCAGGTAGAGGAATTTAATCAAACTATCACCAGCTCCTTGAGTGACGACTCATACATAAGGAAACAATATCGCAGTTACGGGCAGCAACTTTGGGTTAATTATAAAAAAGGCTCCTGCAGAACCCTCAATTTGCTTTACAACAGATCCTAAGACTACTGCATAAGTTACTTCCAAGATGCTCAGCCTCTCACATGTTCGCTAACCGCAACATTCCGGGCATCCCTGAGGTAACAAGACGTGCTCAATACAATTTAGGGCGGGTCGTACTCAGGTGACAACATGAATCTGAAGGAAATCCTACCATCAGGGGTGTCTAAATTATGTGTTTTTACATGGGGAATTCAAATATGAGCTTCTTTTTTGGATAGGATAACTCTAACCTACATCATTTTGTATTTCTAAATTGCCAATTTTACCCTTTTGAACCCCTTTATAATATATTAAAAGATATAAGGTAAATCATTTATATTGACAAGGCCAAATCAACTTTACATATATTTATTAATAGGTGAACTGCATGTATATCACTGGATATAATTACAAAGATCATTCTCCTGACATCTTGGACTTTGCCAGGTTGCACAAATCCTGCTTTGACTCAGACTTGGACATCAGCTTCCTGCTGGTCTCCTGAGCCCTGATCCCTCCATCCCTCTTTTCCTGTGAGAAGTACTTAGCAGAAGCCTCAGTCACCATTTTAACAACCCTCTCAATGCTTTGTGTGTGGCAAGGCCAGTTGCGCACTTCCATGGGGGTGTTGATGAAGTTTTTCACCTCTGAGGTGCTTAGAGAGCAGGTGAGAGGTGGTTCTGACACACCTTCTGACCTGACCAGCTGATCAAGTCACCGATGCTGGAAGCATCACAATTGATGTCAGGTGTCCTTCTGCTCCTAACAGAGGAGTCCCCCAGCTGAGTGTCCGGGTCCCCCTCTCCCCTGATGGCCAGGATTCTCTCCACCCCTTCAATCCTCTCCTTCTGATCCTCAGAGCAGAGTAGTGTTTGGAGGATGACTTCACTGTGGGCATACCAAGCAGATCTTCTCACAGTTGGCATCACAATATCCAGCACCTCCTTTCTCTGAGACTTGAGGCAGTCCAGCTAAAAGAAGATGTGCCTAGGCCCTTCGATCCAGGAGTGCTTGACCTTCACGTTGAACCAACATGGGTAATACACTAGGGTGTGTCAATTTGGGAGGTGAAAATTAATTTTTGCCAATTCCTTCACTGAGGGGTTTTAAAAATATGTTTTTGGATGTGAAGAATTCAAATCTGCTATTATTTTTGTGATTGCTCAACCAGAGCTGGGCACTTGCGGCATATTTTGCGGTACTGCGGTACTACCGTACTACCAAACCGGTACGCGGAAATTTGAATGCGGTAGCGGTACTGCGGTACTTTCAGCGATCCTTTGCGGTACTGCGTTATGCGGTTCCGGTTTGCGGTTTGCGGTAGTACCGCAGTACCGCAGTACCGCAAAATATGCCGCAAGTGCCCAGCTCTGTGCTCAACACTTAGCTTGGTAAATCTACGTTTGATTAAAAAGCACATAAATTGCTCTCGGAAAACAACATTTATTAATTTTAGCTTCTCAAAATGTCAGGTAATGCTATAAAAATTTTAGTTTCTCTGCATAAAACATATCCTAGTAATCATAAAACATATCCTTGTAATCATAAAACAACATAGAAAGTAATGACATCAGTAAAAAAAAATATTTAAACAACAAGTTTCATCAAGTCTTGCTTTGACTCGTTTTGGACATCAGCCGCCGACTTGCTTCTTGGCCTCTGATATAGCCCTCACGTTTCTCATGTGTATACACCCTGCCTGCTGCCTCTGTGACTTGTTTCACACACCTCTCTATTGACTGAGCATGACAGGGCCACTGTGGAACTTGCATAGGCTTGTCAAAGAACTTCTTTACTTCCGCTGTAGTCAGTTTACATGTCGAAGGAGGTTCAAATACCCCGTCAGACCAGTCTGTCAGCTCCAACACGGAAGAAGCACTGGGGTTGATGGAAGGTGTCTTCCTGGGACGTACAGAAAGATCTCCAAGTGTGTCATCATCTCCACCCCTCATGTCAACAATCTTTTGGACACCAGCTCTCCTCTCCTCACTGTCATCTGAGCACAAGAGTGTCTGGATTAATTTCGCTGAATGCATACCATGCTGAGCGCTTGATGGTTGGCAAAACAGCATCCACTACAGCCTTCTTTTGCAGCCTAACTAGCCGCAGCTGAAACAAGATGTGGCGTGGGCCTTCCACCCAAGAGTGTTTTACTTTGATGTTGAACCAACAGGGGTAGTACACACCAACAATGTATTCCACTATCAGTCTTAAGTTGTTGAGGGTTTTGCCTTTAAGGCCATGTTTTGAAACCCATATGCGACAAAGTCTGTTTGCTGTTGTCAACCACCTTGAATGGCTCACTGGACCAATTTCAAGAAGGGCCAGATCTGTGGGAAGTTCTCCTGTCCTTATGGCCTGTGTGATCCTATACCCGTACGCTTGATCAGTAGAGAGATCCTTTACGACATTGTCACTCAGTGAAGTAAGAGGCTTTCCAATTGAGAGTTTGGTGAATGAAGGATCAATTTCAAGTTCGGTTGCAGTGTCTAGCATCTTGCCAATGTTACCTGTCCACTTGTTGTTAGACAAGGTCTTCCCATCCAGTGCTGTGATCAAGTGTCGCAGGGGTAACTCGTTAGTGTGGAGGACACAAACCAACCAGATCAGCTTACGGCAAAGCTTGACCTCTACCCAATGCATGGAACCACCCTCCCAGCCAGTGTTAACATTTGTAGAATCACCTCCAATGGCCTGCAGGCTTTTATCAATGCCCTTCTTCTTCATGAAATCTACAAGATTATCAGCAATAACTTCAGCAGGTTTTTTTCTCGTTGAGCCTTTCTCAGGAGTGAAGTGGTAGAGATATCTTCCACCTGGCTCACTGCACACAGAATAATGCTCTTCTTTGATGATGCTGGGGAACTGACGATCTGAATTGTCTGCTTTCAGCATAACTTTAGTTGTATCTTGACGGCCGTCAAAGAAGATGCAGTCAATTTCACCCTTCTTACAAAGATCATCAAATTCCTGATCCAGGGATCTCATAACTTTTTCTTGGGCCCTCTTGACTTTATTGTGATCAACTACAAGTCTCTTGTCTTCTTCAGTGATCAAGCCAGCATCCATAAAGGCAGCAGTGGTGATGGCAGCTGTGGCACGCAGGCCAACACCATATCTGATGCTATGCATAGCAACATTAGGTATTTCTAATGTGTTGTACTCTGGCTTTTTATTGGAAGTTGAAGACGTGCTTGGTATTTCTAATGTCACTTCATAACTTCCATCCTTTCCATCTTGAGCATCAGCTATTTGTTCTTCATTTTCATCATCAAAGAAAATTATTTCATTTGATGGCATTGAAACATCCTGCTTACTTGTCTGCTTATATTCAGCAAGCCTTCTTCTTTCGTCTTCTTGCCGCTTCTGCTTTTTGACTTGTCTGTTGTGTTCAGGTTGATCTGGCAAGCCAATCTGATGTGGTCCAATAGAACCAGACTTGTCTCTCTGACCTTTAATGAAAGCAAGTTCCTTCACAGGGATCTTCATCTCCCTAGGGCATGTACAGTTAATGTGAGTTTCGTTTTTGCAACCAGCATCTGCAAGGCAGCCAAATTCAGAGCAGAGAACAATTTTACACTTGCAACTGAGGATGTCAAAAAGCTTGTCAAGTTTTGCAATGAAAGCCTCTTTGACATGTAGCTTTCCTCTCCCAAGAGATATGTTTTTGGCCTGCTCCCAGCTCTCTTGGATCTTGTTTAAGATTGTGACTCGTGAATTTACAACGGGGGCTACAAAAGAACTGTTTGCTCGTTCCCACTTTTCAAGCACTTTAGGGTAAATGTCCTTTGCAAGACTGGCTGCTGGGTAGTTTCTCACATCCTCACCACTTTGTTCTCTTAGCAGTAGCCCATATTTCAGAACGTCTCGCAGAGTTGGGAGTTCAGAGGGCAACAACTCTCTACCAGTTCCAATTAGGTTGCTCATATGTGTGAATGTCCCCAGTCTTGTCCTCCTTTTAGAAGCCATTGTAGGTCAATTCCCACTGGTTAGGATGGTAGCACTGATGGACAAGTAATCTTCAGCACACTGATGAATATGTTTCAACCTGTGAAATAAGCAAAAACAGCAGTGCATTTATATACAGCATATATAATTATTAATATAATAATTATATAATTCCACAAAAAAGTCAAAAAAGTCACTATTTTTATGTAGCTTCTTACCAAGCAAAACTAAATTATATTAAATTAACAAAAATATCTTTAGAATTCCTAAGTTGCTGCAACTTTTTAGCACCCCTCTTATTTAGACTTTGAAAGTTGAAAAATTCGACACACCCTAGTAATACACTCCAATGATGAATTCCACAATGAATTGCAGAATCTTCAGGTTCTTTCCTTTAAGTCCGTGGTTTGACACCCAGAGCCTGAGAAGTCTGTTCGCTGTGGTGAGCCAGCGGCTGTGGTTTACTGGTCCTATCTCTAACAGAGCCAGCCCTGCAGGAACTACTCCATCCCTGACTGCACAGACAATTTTATAGCCATAGTATTGATCAGTTGAGAGATCTTGAATGACCTTGTCAGGAAGCTTGATCAGTGGAGGGCCAACAGAGATTCGGGTGAAGTTTGGATTAATATCAAAGTCTGTAGCAGAATCAAGGAGCTTTCCTATTGGCCCGGATAATTTTTTGTCTGACAGAGTAGGGCCATCAAGGTCAACAATGAGATGGCGCAGGGGAAGTTCAACAGTGTGCAGGTTGCACACCAACCAGACCAGCTTTCTCCCCAGGTGCAGCTCCAGCTTCCGCATTACTCCAGCTTTAACACCAGTGTTGACATTTGTTGAGTCTCCTCCAATGGCCAACAAGGTCTTATCATAACCCCTCTCTTCAGCCAGGCAAACAGGACCTTAGCAATCTTCTCCGCATGTGACTCCTCTTTAGTTGCTTTCTCTGGGGTAAAGTGGAACAGATAGTAGCTGCCAGGCTCACTAACAACACTATAGTGTTCTTCCTTGATCTTTGCGGGAAAAGATTGGTCACTGCCCTCAGCTTCCATCATCACATTGGTCAGGTCAATCCGCCCATCAAAGAGGATGCAAGAGATCCCCCCTCCTCCCTGCACTTCTTCTCGAACTGTTCCCCCAGCTCTCTCATCAACTTCTCCTGTGCTCTCTTGACCTTGCTCTTATCAATCACTTTACTTGTATTGTCTTCTGTGATGATTCCTGCGTCAATCAGAGCTGCTGTTGCTATCGCTGCAGTTGGCCTCAGCCCTATGCCATACCTTACACTAGCAAGGGCAATGTTTTGAATCTCATCATAGTTTTTCTGTACCTTTGCCGAAGCTGCTGGCTCAGGGTCAGTTTGAGGGAAGAGCTCAACTTCAGGAACAAACTCATCTTCATCACCACTTCTCTCCAATTCCAGATCCTCATCACCATCTGCCAAAAATCTCTTAACATCCTTCCTGGCTGCCTTCTCTGCTACTGCAGCACTTTCCTCCTTGCTCCTTCTCCTTTTCTCTGCCTTCCTTTCCATCCACTGCCTTTTCAATGTCCTCACCTGTCTCTTGTGCTCTGGTAGATCAGGACTCCCTATTTGGTGGGGTCCCTTACTTCCAACCTTCTCTTTCTGTCCCTTGATGTAGGCAAGATCTTTCACAGGAATCTTTTTCTCTCTGCTGCAGGAACAGTTAATGTGGGCAAGCCGAGGTGGTAAAATAGCTTCATAAATCATGAGTCACTTCAAATATTTCACAAAACGTTTTAGAAGGTGGCTCAGAAAATGGCCTTATGCGCGCCAGAAAACCGTCAAAATATTTCACATACCAAACTGTATGATAATTACAATTAAGTGGAATGGCACACCTTTTTATTTGAGTATTTAAATATTATTATTATTATATGAATTACATTATATGTGTTTATGTGAATTAGTTAGAACAATGCTCTATGAGAGATAACGTGAGCAGCCATGATAGAAAACGTGAGAAGACATATTCTGGGGTAACTACAATAGTAAAATAATCAACAATTTAATAATAATCAACTGCAAAATGATGTAGGTTAGGGTTATCAGAATTAAATATTTTCTTCAGAATTGTGTTCTATACACCAAAATATGTCATTTGAACACCCCTCTCCATTGATTTTAAAAAAATGCATAGTATGACCCGCCCTATCAATACATTCTAGTGCGAAGAATTAAAAATTCAGACAATCTAATTGTCCAAGCTATTCATCAGTCCTGCTTTATGATTTCTAAACTGCGGACCTCTTGGTATGAAGGTGTTTGTCTATAGCTCCACTTAATTGCTGCATTAGCCATTCCATTACACGTACTTTTTATTTTATGAAGCTGTTATTATTAATTTTATTATTTCGCGTTTCTGTACTTGTATTATTTTATTTTTTTATTACCGTAGTCCTTTGTTTTTGTTTTTTAATTTATTGTTTAATTATTTGTATCGTTCATTACCTTGATGGATACTATACCTTTTTTATTAGACTGGGGAATATGTCTCCTGTCAATAAACATAATAATTGTCATTACCATTATCATCATTATCATTACCATACACGTGTTGGTATTTTCACTACGTTTACGTTTTATTTTTATCTCCCTTTTTTATTTCTTTTTGTAGTGTTAGTAGTGGGTAGTTTTTATTATTACTTGTTTCAGTACGTGTCTTCTTTTTATTTCTCTTTTAGTCATAATTTTTAGTTCTTTAAATTTATTTTTGTTTGATTTATCTTATTATTTATTACCTTCAAGAATATTGTACTATTTTATGGGATTTATTGCCTGCCAATAAAGGTTAGCATTATTATTATCATTATCATTATCATTATCAACATACAGTGTGTGTGTATATATATATATATATATATATATATATATATATATATACCTTACCTTACCTTATGTTGTTTCGTGCGTTGGTCTCTCTTCACACGGAGGTCAAGCTGGTGGCACCGCCTCTAGGTCTGGCTTGGTGGAGGAGCGAGTTGCTTTCTTGTGCTCTCCATCGTACATAGCCAGGCACGCCCGGTTCATCTGGTACCGTCCTGAGGCAGGCATCCAGTCTTCTCTTGAAGACTTCAATTTTGACCACCGTTACGTTTCTGAGGTCCTTTGGAAGCTGGTTGAAAGTCTTGGCCCCCTGACAACCAAGCTATTTTCCTTCAGAGTTGAGGAAGTCCCTTGTCGCGCCCTTAATTTTGGAATACTACACATTCTGCCTTTCCTATTTTCCAGTGTTGTTTGAATGGTAATTGGGTTTTAGTTTTAGGTTTGGTACCAGTTTTTCGATCATTTTCCATATGTAGATTATGGTGTACCTCTCTCTTCTTCTTTCCAGGGAGTACAGACTTAGTTTACGTAGTCTTTCCCAGTAGTTGAGTTCTTTGCAGCCATCAATCTTGGCTGTGAAATGCCTTTGCGTTTCTTCTAGTTTATTAGTTTCTTCCTTTTTATATGGGGACGTCAAAACTGAGCAGTATTCAAGTTTTGGTATAATCAGTGATTTTAGCAGGGGAATCATTACTGTCCTGTCCCTTCTCTTGAACGTTCTTAGTACCTGTCCGGCGAGTCTTTTTGCTTTATGTATCGCTACCTGATTTTGTGTTTCAAATTTCGCATCATCTGTCATTATTATCCCGAGATCGATCGCTTTCGTGCTTCTCGGAATTTCCTGTCTATCTGGAGCATAATATGCAGTCTGTTTAAGTTCTTCTGTTCTACTATATCTCAAGAGCTGAAATTTCTCGGTGTTAAATGACATGTTGTTGTCTTCTGACCATTTGTATATTTTGTTCGTGTCCCTCTGTAAGGCCTCCACGTCATGTACGTACATCGCTGATTTTTCTGCTGATCTTTGTATCGTCTGCAAAGGATGTTACTATACTGTTGCTGTTTACTCCACTGTCTATGTCTGTTAGCATGATAATGAACAGGAGTGGGGCCAGTACTGTCCCTTGTGGTACTGAGCTGCGTACTTCCGATTCTGATGATGATATACCTTGAATTTTGACGGCCTGCAGACGTTCTCTGAGGAAGTTGTAGATCCATTTTCCCACTTTGTCTGTTATTCCCATATATTTCATTTTATGTGCTATTATACCATGGTCACATTTGTCGAAAGCTTTAGCAAAATCTGTGTATATAACATCGTAGTTGCCACTGCCTTCTAATGCATCTAGGATATTGTTGTAGTGTTCTATTAGTTGTGATAGGCATGATCTACCTGATCGGAATCCGTGCTCATTTTCGTTGAATCTTTCCCGTGTCTCCAGGAAATCATAAATTTTCTAACTATTCTTTCAAATACTTTGATGAGGTGGGACGTCAATAACACTGGTCTATAGTTCTTTGCTTGAGATCTGTCCCCTCCTTTATATATAGGGACAATGTTTGCTCTTTTCAAGATGCTCTGTATTTCTCCAGTGACTAGGAATCTTCTCCATATCCAGTATAAAGGTGTAACTATTTCATTTTTACAGTTTTTAATCAATAATGCGTTCCAATTGTCCGGACCTGCAGCTGAATGTGGTTTCATTTGTCCTATAGCTCTCGCTACATCTTCTGGGGTAAAATCAAAGTATGTTATTTATATATATATGTATATATATATATATATATATATATATATATAATATATATATATATATATTATATATATATATATATATATATATTTAAATGAGGTATGGGTGTAGGTATAGGTATAGAAATTTATTACATATCTATTTCTATAGTTGGGTCTTACTATATACGTAGAATGGGTTTCTTGATTTTATGTTGCAGAACAACTTGAGTCAAAAACGTTCTAAAATGAATTTAAACAAAATGTCGGGCGTAACATGACAATTCTGGATAGTGTGAGAATATTTTCCAATGTTTGATTTATTTAACGATTTATAGACTTGTTCCCAAAATATATTTAGTTTCTATATAAAACAAGCATGAAACAAAGGCTGACTATATTCAAATCCAATCATATTTTGGTATCTATCTGCGCGACAATGTTTTGCTATTTTTTTTAATGTACAGTACAAGGTTAGAGGATTTAAAAGGGTACTCTCGTTAAATAGCCAATGGTTGGCTGAGCTTTTCCTTTTATTGTTCAAAAGCTTTAAAAAGTGAATTAAACAGAGAAGCGAAAATGAATATTTGTGTATATAAAATGAATAGCTGTGGGTATAAATAAATAAATATGTAAAAATTCTTTTCCAAGCGTATTCTCATTTTATCTATAAGCCTACTGAGCTAGAAGACCCGAAACCTATAGAGCCTGCGCCAAAATCGTTGGAGTCCTAGACTTTAGAAACCATTGAGTAATAGGTAGGATAACTGGCTAAGCAATAAAACTGTTCATTTATTAGTGCATAGAAGATGTCATTACGAAACCTTTAATTATTTTGAAGTTTAGAAAAAAAATTAAAAATTACTTTTTAAGATTTAAATGAGTAAAGCATCGGATCTTACTTTTATTGCATGATAATGTAACAAATACAGTATATTGGTTCACTAGCATTTTGTCAGGGTAGTAATTAAATTATTCAGTCACCAAATACGTGAGATGAAGGGAAATTATTAAGTTTGATTGGGACTACTTATGAAAAATATTATAAACAATTTTTGTCAAGTAGACAAGTTAAGTTCCATATGGTCTTCCGACTGCAGTGCTTTCCAGTGGGACGTCATGCATCGAAATGACGTTATAGCTTTTTAAGATTTCAATATATATATATATATATATATATATATATATATATATATATGTGTGTGTGTGTGTGTGTGTGTGTGTGTATGTGTGTGTGTGTGTGTATAAAAACCTATCCAATTCTAATTCTAGTAGCTCTTTCTGGCATCCAGCCAAAAAAACTCTCCAACAACTTTACTTCTTCCTCTTTTCAATTCTCTTCTGATAACTGAACTCTTTGCTCAGACTTTCGCCTCCATCTCAACCCTGGACGATTCCGGTGCTTTTCCTCCATCTCCTCCCTCTAACTCAATTATGTCTGAAATTAGAATCTCTTCAAAAGATGTTCTTTCTCCTCTATCTGAGCTCAACTCTAGGAGTTGATAGTGACCTGATAGTGTTCCTCCTATTGCTCTCAAGAACTGTACTTCTGTGCTGACAGCCTCTCTAGGCAAACTCCTTCGTCTTTGTCTTTCATCTGGACTTTTCCTTCCTGCTAGAAGTTCGTTTTCATTTAACCTGTCCCATAAAAGGGTGACCGTTCTCAACCCTCCAACTATCATCCAACTGTTTTGATTTCGTGCCTTTCTAAAGTTTTTTAATCTATCCTTAATAGGAAGATTCTTAAACATCTCTCTTCTCACAATCTTATTTCAGATCGTCATTACGGATTGTGCAAGGGCACCTCTACTGGCGATCTTCTTGCATATTTCTTTGACTCTTGGTCATCCTCCTTTCGGGATTTCGGTAGAACCTTTTTTATTCCGCTAAACGTATCAAGAGCTTTTGATAGAGTCTGGCACAAATCTTTAATTTCGAAACTGCCCTCCTTCGGTTTCTATCCTTCTATCTGCGACTTCATCTCTAATTTTCTTTCGGGCCGATCTATAGCTGCGGTTGAAGATGGTTACTTCTTGATCTATCTACTCTTATACCGATGATTCCACTCTTGACTTCTCCACCCGCTTCACAAAGCGTCTCTCTCAACATTCACTCCATGCTTTGCGTGGGACGGCTATGATGCACTTCTGACCTTTCTACTATCTCCGATTGGGGGCAGAGAAAACCGTGGTTTTGAAGGCCTCAAAAATTCAGTTTCTTCATCTGTCTACTCGTCACAATCTTCCACAAGAGTATCCCTTATCTTTAACAATACCCAACTCTGTCCTTCTTCTTTTCTTAATATTCTTGTGTGTACTTTCTCGTGAGCTTTCCTGGAAAGATCATATATACGCTCTTTCTAAAACAGCTTTTAATAGGTTAGGCGTGCTGTACGGACTCCACGGTTTTATTCACCCCAACTCAGTTGCTGTCTCTGTACAGGGGTCTTGTCCACCTCTGTATGAAATACATTTCTCATGTGTGGGTGGCTTAACCCACACAGCTCTACATGACCGGATGGAGTCAAAGGCTTATCGTCTCATCAGTTACCCGCCTCTTCCTGACTGTCTTCAATCCCTCACTCTTCTCTTCGCCGCAATGCTGCTTCACTCTCTCTTTACTATCACTATTATAACGGACACTGCTCTTCTGAATTCTCTAACTGTATGTGTTCTCCTTTGAGGAGCGCAAGCTGTACCTGAATTTCGAATACAGTCTTATTTCTTTTTTGTCCAACTCTCTAATGTAAGGGTTAATCGGTATTTTGTCTTTCATCTCAACTGATCAACTGTGGAACAATCTTCCTCATTCCCTCTTTCCCCCTATCTATGACTTTCAATCTTCAAACGCAGAGTGACTAGGCATCTCGAAAACCTTGGACCTTGATTTTGCTCTTTTCTTTTTCTATGGGGAAGGGAGGTGCTTTTTCGCGGGCGTTTGCCTTTGGCCCCTACTTTCTGCATAATATATATATATATATAAGAATGGGAGCTATTCAAGAATAGGGCCCCAGCCTTCTTTAGTTAGTTTTATAAGGCTAACTAACGAAAATATCATGACCTAACCTAACCAATCGTCAAGGGCGTACAGTTAACCTAACGATTGGTTAGGTTAGGTCGTGATATTTTCGTTAGTTAGCCTTATAAGCCTAACTAAAGAAGGCTGGGGTCCCTATTCTTCAATAGTTCCTAAGAATGTTGTTACCTGAACGTTTATATTGTAGATGCCTTCATCTACCACTATAGTTTCATTGTATTAATACTACCTTTAAGCATTACAGGTGCAGCCTTCACTGTATTGTCCCTTCCTGGTGGTCAGATTTTTGTGGAAAAACTCTTTTCAGATCTTTACTGCATCATAAATCCCTTAAGAAACAGGATGAATAATAAAAATATAAGAGATTTGTTAGTTGTCTAAATCAGGGATTCCCAAAGTGGTCTGTACAGACCCCCAGGGGTCTGTAGGAAGCTTCCAGGGGGTCTCTAAGCTTTTGGAAAAATAGTAACATTAACTATATTAAAATAAATTTCCATTTCACACTAGACATTCGGTAAGTGTTTATTAAACTGGTTTAATGAGCGTAGAATGTTTAATTTTACATTAATTTAAAAGCTATCTATGTTTATGAAATATACAGTGTGTCCGTAAAGTCATGGTGGGATTTTAAATAGCTATATTATTGCAACGAAACATGATAATGAGATAAAAAAAAGGCAAATTGAAGAACAACTCTAAAAGAATAACTTTATTTAACGTAGTTCGATATGGGCTCCTCTGGTAGCCCTGCAGACATCTAGGCGGTGATGTGTGTCCGTAAAGTCATGGTGGGATTTTAAATAGCTATATTATTGCAATGAAACATGATAATGAGATGAAACAATGCCAAATTTAAGAACAACTCTCAAAGTTGTATCTTGTAGTTAGTCTAGGCTAAGCTTAACCTTTATCTCGTAGTTAGTCTAGGCTGTCCACATGCCTATGTTGAACATGAGCGTAATAGCCCGAAAGTTAATGTGTGGTGTGCTCTAGCACGAGATCGAGTGATTGGCCCATTTTTCTTCGCGGAACCCACTGTGACGTCACACAACTACCTCGCTATGTTGGAACATTTTGCAGTACCCCAATTTATTGACAATAATGTCATCTTTCAGCAAGATGGTGCTCCTCCGTACTATGCCAACGTTGTTCGAGAATTCCTTAATGAAAAATTTCCACAGAGATTGATAGGAAGAGGAGGATGTAAGCCATGGCCTCCACGCTCTCCGGACCTGACACCTTTGGACTTTTATTTGTGGGGTTACGTCAAGCAAAGCGTGTACAGTGTACCCATTAGGGATATTCATCACTTGCACGAGCGAATCACGGAAGCTATCGCATCCGTCACTCCTGATGTTCTTGGGCGTGTGTGGCTGGAATTGAATCACCGCCTAGATGTCTGCAGGGCTACCAGAGGAGCCCATATCGAACTACGTTAAATAAAGTTATTCTTTTAGAGTTGTTCTTCAATTTGCCTTTTCTTCATCTCATTATCATGTTTCGTTGCAATAATATAGCTATTTAAAATCCCACCATGACTTTACGGACACACTGTACTATAGTTTGTAACTGAATTCATAATTTTTTTTGTGGGGGGGGGGGTCTATGTCCGTACGGAATTAATATTTAGGGGTCCTTGGTGGTAAAAGTTTGGGAACCCCTGGTCTAAATCAACAAAAATAAGATCTAAGCTATGTTATAAAAATTATTCAGTGGAAGTTGATTTTCTTCTCTTTACATAAAAGAATACACTACTATACAGAAGGTTGTCAAAACTAAATAGACACCTTCGGTTTTAGCGTAGTTTTTTATTTTATAATAAAAGTCATTAAATAATAACAGACTTATTGAATCAATGAATATAAAATTAATCAGTGTTTATAGTAAATGATAAAATATTTTATAGGATGCAAAATTATATATATAATTTATTATTAAATTGAAATACCTTTAAAAACCTTTAAAAACCTCTGAAAGCCTTTCCCGGCTATATATATATATATTATATATATAGCTTTCATGTTGCGGAAGGTTAAACCCTCCAACAAACTGCCAGTAAGTAAGTCTGGCTGATATCATACCAAATATATAAATTAAAATATGGTATAAGTATAGGTATTCCTTTCGGGAGGAATAATTATAGTTACAGGTATAGAAATTTATTCCAGTAACCATCACTGACATTATATATATATATCTATATATACACACACACACACACATATATATACACACACACACACACACACATACAATATATATATATATATATATATATATATATATTAATATATATATATATAGAGAGAGAGAGAGAGAGAGAGTATACACGATTAACTTGGAAAGTATGAAGGCATACTAAACATTGCATACATAGCTGTAGCGATAGAGGGGCTTTGATGCTTTAAACCAATATTTCGGGTAATTATAACCTAATAATTACAACAATATTATCTTTAATTACATGACTAATTCCATTCTGGAAGCATCCTTGGAATGTTAACTATTTCGTATTGAATTTCGCATTTGCATTAGAATTGCAAATGTTGATTTAAATTATAATTTTGTTTATATGTAATCATGGATTCATATTAATTTTCTTCCTACCTCTTCAATGTGTAGATTCTTTGGTATAACTAACTAACTAACTATATATATACACACAGGGGAGGATTAACTGTACTTGGAGCCTGAGGCTAATTTTATTTTGGGGACCTTTTTCTATAGACTTTTATTAACAATACACGTACAGTACGTAGTACATTTAGGGCCTACACGAATTACATGTACGGTGCTTAGGCTAATTGAGAAACAAACATAAAATAACTTTAACACGGCATATTTTGCCGTTTGCTAAAACAAAACTATTAAAAAACTTTATTTACGGCCTATAAAAACGTAAAATAAAACAGGGACTTTGTCAGTTTGTGTACTCTGTCATATTTAATCAAAGAAGTTTGCCTTTTAAGCTTTCTGGTTTGCGAAATCTCGATTTATATCATTGAAACTCGGTTTCCGCAAAATGTCACTTTCTATGTACCGGGTGATTACAAATGGTCTTCCCGATTTTAAACATTTATTATGAAAAAAGTAGCAAAGCTACAGCGAAAAGCAACATATACAAATAAAGAACTCAAAAAGTTTTATTTACAAGCTATTGAAGTTCAATATGAACTCCTTTTGTCGCTCTGCAGACATCAAAATGGTATTCTGTTTTCCTCCATACATTTTGTCGCATATCATATTGAACGTTTCTAATAGCTCGCGTATCTTTTCCTTCAAATGTTCCAAAGTTGTTGCCAGTGGTGGAACAAAAGCTTCATTTTTGACAGCCCCAGAGGAAGAAGTCAAGGAGGGTTAGATCGGGCGAACGAGACGGCCAAGGAATGGGCCCCCGACGCCCGATCCAACGATCACGCAATTGCTCATTCAGGAATGTTGTAACCTCATTGTGGAAATGGAGTGGCGCACCATCCTGCTGAAACCACACATCAGCTTTGTCCTCTAGCAGCTGGGGCATCAGCCACAGCGGTAGCATATCGCGGTAAATGATATCGTTAATTGTTTGTTCAGCAAAGAAGAATGGGCGGTACACTTTCTCAGCGGTAAGAGCACGAAACACGTTAACTTTAAGGCTATTTCTGACGTGTTTAATATTACAAATAAAGATTTCCTGACATATTGTTTATTTGTATATCTTGTTTGTCGCTGTAGCTTTCTTAGTTTTTTATAATAAATGTTTAAAATCGGGAAGATCATTTGTAATCACCCGGTACATCAGTGACAGCATATTCAGCCGTTCTTGTTTCATTTTTGCTCTAGCTTCAGCCTTTATCCACTTCAGCTTTGAAAAGCTGCTTGAATTTGGGTTTCTACAGCACAGACTTTAAAAAAAAATTATATAGTGAGACGCTTCTTTTTACAAATGTTTCAGTTCAAAAAATTAAATATAAACAAAATACTTATAAAGATAAAATTTTAGATTAACAATGAAGCTTGCAAAATAATAATCAAGGGCCACTGGCAATATCTGGCATTTAAAACTGAAATAAACTCCAGTGAAATTAAAACAGTCACCCTCATTTGACTGGATCCACTTTGATTGGGGACTCCCCCCCCCCCCTCAAGCATTCGGCCTGAGGTTTCAGTCTCAACTGCTTCAATGATAATCCGCCACTGTGTATATATTCACACATTGTACATATATATATATATATATATATATATATGTGTATATATATATATATATATATATATATATATATATATATATATATATATATATATATATATATATATATATATATATACTGTATATACACACAGTAGATTCCCCTTGACGGAAATCTCCAATAAAAGGAAAATTAATTTCGATCTCAGAGTTTTTTGGCGGAAACATTTCCGACTATATCCATTAATTAATAATAATTATTAATAATATATGTAATAATATACAATATAATTATATAATAATAATTAGTTAAAAATAATATCCATTAATTAATAATATTTCCGCGAGTCTATCACGTATGAACATTGAACAGTGCGGTTCACCTAGTCGCTCGGAAGATATAAAGGGCGTTTTTTTCGTTTGCAGATAGCCGGAAATTTCTTTTAGACGGAAGTGTTCTGCACCAATTCAGTGTGTGTGTGTGTGTATATATATATATATATATATATATATATATATATATATATATTATCATCAGTGTTTCGACACGTGTTAGTGGATTCAATCACTGAGCTTTACAAAGCGCCGCTCTGCCCATCATTCTAAAAAATGTCCATTGGTGTACTTCAGATCCGAGCGGAAAAAGAAAACTAAACATATTCTGTAAAATATAAAGTACTTCAAGGGCACGTATATATGATAGTAGGTCGATAGTAGATAGAGAGTGGCTGAAACGGTTATCTTGTTGACAAACGCTGTCCTCTGGAACTAAATGAAAAATACAAAGCGATCACTTGCAGGGATTAAAGTGAACCTCTCAGTGTACGCTCAGTGTACCTTCGGTCTATTGGGTGTACTTTTTATATACCTTATACCCAGAGTACGTTTAGTCCTTTTTGTCCGCTCAGATCTAAAGTACATGCAGCGGACGGTTTTTAGAGTGATACACTCATTCAGAGTAAGGGCAACTCGTAGCATCATTGCTGAATACATAGAGCAGAGCTTTCCAAACTTTTAACGTTGACGACAAACTATTTAAGCATAACAATTTTCACGACACATTAATTAATTTTTGTTATCAAATATCAAATATCAGATAATTTTTCAGTAGATGGTTTATCTTGTAGCCGATTTTGTTGATAGAAAAATCAAAATTTTCAAAATACAAAAAACACTAATGTGTCGCGACATACCAGTTTGGAAAGCTCTGACATAGAGAGTCAACGTGCTTTATTAGTGCCATGGTATACTCGGGCTAAGCCTTATATGTTGATCTGTCATGGTGAATTCGGTTAATTAAAAATTAGAATCAACTTTCATTTCTTTTGTGGGTTTAATGTCAACCTGAGTATAATTAGTTGACGAATCATTTGAAAATGTTTCCTTTAATAACAATGAACAACAAATTTTTACTTTTATTCTGTCTCAGCAACAAACAAAGCTGGTCTATATGAAGTCGACGCTGCTGATTTCGAAAATGTTATTGATTTTGACGTATCTCGCATAGTTTCCATGAAATCTAAAAAAATATTATACAGTTATTGTATAGTGTATATAATATGTACAGTAGGGTTATGACTTTTTAATTTTTTGTCATAAATATTGTTTCCTGTATCATCAATCGATGAACTTTTGCTTGAAAACAATAAAAAAGGGCCTAATTCTTCAGAATTAAAAACAAATGTCACCCCGAAAGCAAATATAGTATATTAGTATATTCGAGACAGCTTCATTGCACCATTCTAGATTGGTTACCTAGTATTTTCTTGAATATTCCGGAATATACCGAAAAGCACTAAATACTCTGGAAAATCACTGGAACAGAGACCCATCTGCAATAGCTATACCAAGGAGCAACCAATGTGCGGAACGTGCCATTAAGGTGATGCAAGAACTTTACGTAAACTGTAAAAATAAAGACAACCTTAATCCCAGGTTTATTTTAAGCAATAAGTAAAACAATTAAAACAATAATAGAGTAAATGTATAATATTGTATTTGTATAATTAATATGTATTGTATAGGTATAATGTTGTATAATATAATATATGTTTATGTATAATAATTGTGAAATAAACATGCAAATTTATATTATTATTTATTAATTTTTTATTTTTTATTTTTGGGGTGAAGTTTTTTCAAAATATATCGAAAACCTGTTATTTTCATTGTCAGGGGGCAAAAGTTCATCGATTTATGATACAGGAATATGAGGTTATAAAAATGTCATAACCCTAATGTACAGTATAATATATACGAGTATAATATTGTATATTGGATATAATTAATTAAATATTATACAAAATATTAAAAAATATTAACATCACACATACTATAAGAGTAGCAGTGCACATTATTAAGCTACTGTCAACAGAGGACGGTCAACTATAACAAGACCTTCGGAAGCAGTCAGCCCAGTCAGACTTTGGAAGTTTGGACTGACCAATATTCAACTAAGCCATAGGGTTTGTTCCTGGGTTCCGCTATTTTATTGGTCAAACTTTTTAAGAAATACATACTTTCCTTTGTTCTAGGGTTGTGTGGGCTGAGCTAGTGATCTTTCTCATAGAATGTTTGACGAATTCAAATTTATTGTCAACTTAATCGCTAGAGTGATAAGGTACGTGTGTCTGCTGCACTCGCTTTTGGCGTTTTTATTTTTATAATGTATATTTATCTACGTATCTATTAAATATATAACGCGACGTAATTTGTTCAGAGAATAGTTAAATCAACTCTCTCTCTCTCTCTCTCTCTCTCTCTCTCTCTCTATATATATATATATATATATATATATATATATATATATAGAGAGAGAGAGAGAGAGAGGAGAGAGAGAGAGAGAGAGAGAGAGTTACAAGGAGTTACAAGGAAAAGAAGTACCTCAAAAGGCCTTGCGGCCCATACCGAGGAGGTACCAATGGCAACGGGTGCCAGGGAAAATTTTGTCTTTCAACTATGCTAGCAGTAGTAAAAACGGATAGAAAAGTAGAAGGCTCTTCCCCACCCTCCGCTCCCTCCCTGCAGAGGCAGGTACGGAAAAAGGTTGAAGAAAATACCTTGACCCTGGAAAAGTAGCCAAGGAAATTTTACAGGAAAGTGGAGAATATATAAATAGCTCTATATTTAGCTGCTCACAGAGACCGAGCAAGCGAACTCCTGCAGAGTTTTCTGAGGTTTTAATCTTAAACTATGAGTGTGTTCAGTACTTTGTCTAGCCTATTTTTAAACAGATTTACACTTTGACTGGAAACAACCTCTGAGGGAAGTTGGTTCCAGATATTAACTATTTTATAGGAAAAGAAATTTCCGCAGACTGAGGTCCTAAATGTCTCTACACACTCAAATAGTGTGCAAGATTTCGTCTAACCTTTTCTTGAACTGATCCACAGAGGAACTGTTCACAACTTCCGAAGGTAACCTGTTCCATGTGTCACAGATCTTATACGTAACGTAATTCCCACACACACTAGTCCTAAACCGTTTCAAATCCAACTTCCAACCATTGTTGCGAGTTGGGTTATCATTTAAACTAAACATACTTCTAAAATCGACATCGTTGAACCTCGTAAGAGCTTGAAAACCTCGATCAGTTGACCGCGCAGCCTCCGAGTTTCAAGCGAAAACAAGTTCAGGGTGCGTAACCCGTCGATTGTAGCCCATATGCCTAACGGAAGGGATTAACTTTGTGGCCCTCGCCTGCACTCGCTCCAGCCTCTCAATATCTTTCCTGAGGGTGGGCGACCAGAACTGCACAGCATACTCCAGATACGGCCGAACAAGGGAATTGTACAGTGAGAGCACAATCTCCTTGTTCCGAAACTGAAATTGCCTCCTGATATAACCCAATAGTTTCTGGGCTTTCTTTTCCACCTCTACACACTGTTTCGTAAACTTAAGGTCGCTGCTAATTAGCACACCCAAGTCCTTTTCTAAATCAGTCACCTCGATATTACTGCCCAACATCGAGTAGTCCGACTTGGGATTGGCGTAGCCAATGTGCATCACTTTGCATTTACACAAGTTAAACGGCATTTGCCATTTTTCGGACCACTCTCCTATCCTACCTAGGTCCGCACGCAGTTCCTCGATCGCTTCGGGCGTCCCAACATTGGCCCCAAGCTTGGTGTCATCAGCGAATTTGGCGATCCGACTGACGATGCCACCGTCGATATCATTTATGTAAATGGTAAACAACAGCGGCCCCAAAACGGAACCCTGAGGACCCCACTAGTGACCGAGGCCCAACCCGAGAGAGAGAGAGAGAGAGAGAGAGAGAGAGAGAGAGAGAGAGAGAGAGAGAGAGAGAGAGAGAGAGACTATTGCTGGGATGACTGTTAAAACTCTTTGAAATATGCACAATGATGAAGGGTCTAACCTTTTCTGGAAGAAAGTACTGCCACTAGGTGCTTCCTGCCAGGTAGATGTACCTTCACTTCCTCGATTTAGAAGAGTTCCAGCTAGGCTAGAAGAGGGTTATCTTCCATCAGAAGGCCACCAAGCTCCTGAAGATCTTTACAGAAAGTTAGATTATGAAGCTCTGGATCTCATTATAAGACACATAACTGACAGGTTTGACCAAGCAGACTACAAAATGTATGTCCAGTGTAAAGATTTGCTTCGCAAGGATGCAAAAGGATGGACGTTCACAGTAGAATTAGAGAGTGTAACCTCATTCTAGGGCTCAGACTTCCTTCCTGCAAGACTGCATACACATCTAGCAGCCTTCAGTACCAACTTTGCGTTCACGGGTACCCTTGAGCAGTTAATCCTACGTGATGTAGTTACATACATGCAATCACTGTCACCTGGCTAAGTAATCTCTTATCTCCTCTGTGAGCAAATAAGCAAAATTAATTATAGTGATGTCAACCACCATTACCTGTACTGAGCGCTCGTTTAGTAGTCTCGTGTGTATTTGAGCTGGAAAAAAGCGGTTGAAAATTTAAAGATCTTCATTTTCCATTATTAAGAACTCCAAGATTTATAAGCAATAAGATACTTTTCGAGCTACTTGTATACTAGGAATGTTTGGTCGATGGGTCTACAGCTGAATGTGTAGTTGACATGTTTCAGTACAGGTATGATTAGGCGCTCACTTGTTACGTCATCTGCCATGTATGATTTCACTAAGGGTAGCTGATGTCATTTTTGAGGAGAAACCTTGTAGGTAGATGGGGCTTTGCACAATTAAAGTACTCATTAGACTGCATATGTGTCTATTAAAGAGTTGTTTTGCACTCTTGGTTGTAAAAGCCTGTAATGATAGAATACTAAAACATTTGATAATGTTAAGCCGACGGAGCGACTGAAAAAATGTAAAGATAACATAATTTAGTATGTGAATTGCGAAAAGCCATTAATTTAGAGAGAAAAATAAAAATATTAACTTTGTGTACATTAAGGTTAGATTTGTTTCTTTTAGCTCAGACTTAAAAATTTGATGATTGCGATATATCTATGTTAATAGGTTTGGTAAAAGGGTGTAATAAATTTTGTTGAAGGAAGTGAATCAGTTTAAACTAGCAAGCCCTCCACTTTTGTAGAAATATATAAATACATTTTTTTGCAAACTTTTTTATTACAGGATGGCTTTTGTAGGGTAGGAGCGAATAGGACAGGAAGTATGAATTAAAAGATCAATAATAAATACAAGGAAGAGAGTGGTTGAGCGGGCAGAACTCTGAGAAACACCTCTGTTAATAGCTTTAGGAGAACAACAGTAGCTATTTACAACTGCAGCTATAGTTCGGCCAGAAAGGAAATTAAAGATGAAGGTACAGATAGAAGGGTAGAAACCGTGGGAGGGACATTTTGACAATTAAAGATTTATGCTAGAATCTATCAATAGCTTTGATATGTCTAACGCAATAGCGAATGTTTCGCCGAAATCCCGAAAGGAGACTGACCAATAGTCAGAGAGATATGCAAGAAAATTACCAGTAGTGCTTCCGTTGTGGAATCCATACTGACGATCTGAAAGAAGATTGCGAGAAGAAAGGTGTTTAAGAATCTTCCTATTAAGGATAGATTCAAAAATTTGGAAGGGCAAGAAATCAAAGCATTTGTCATTCGTTGGAGGGTTGAGAGCGCTCTCCTTCTTTGGGACAGGCTGAATGAAAGCGAACTTCCAGCAGGAAGGAAAAGTACCAGATGAGAGACAAAGACGAAGAAAGATAAATTTTGAATGTGTTCACTCCATAACCAGAAATTTAACATCAAGTAAAACTTATGTGAAAGATAAAGAGCTGCCAATTAAAGTTAACCGCCTTCAGACCTATTTCATATATATATATATATATATATATATATAAGGTTGGCTCCCAGAATTCTGAACTCGCAGACACCTCACAAGATGATCAGATTTTTTATTTCTGAAATCTGATTTTTTTACAACGCAGCATTCCAATTTGATTGTATCTATGGTAGGGCATGGATAATTAATAATTTTTAGAAAAAAGTGATGAATGATGAAATTTTCTAATTAATCAATGATCAACTGATTAAAAATTTTTAAAAATTAAATACTTGTGAAAAGAGTAAGGAAGAGCTTTATTGTTTCTGTTGCGTGCGATAGGACCGAAGAAAACATTTTGCTCAAATATTTAGTTTGCCTTATAGTTCAAGAAATCAGGCATGGGCGGATTAGACAGTTTATACATGCAAAAAGGTGCCAAATTCAAATGATACATTACAAAATTGAAGGTAAAATAACGCTGAAGTTATGAGGAAAATTAATCATTTCCCATCATTTTCTAAAAATATATTTTGATTAATTAATGATTAAATTCGAAACAATGATTAACTGATTAAGTGACTAATCGGAATCATGCCCTAAATAGCTATAACGTCTGGCTGTTTACCTATCTAACTGTTTATCGATGGTCAGGTAGATAGATAAAATGAGGTTATTGGATGATAGTTAATAATATGTTTTAAGTGAAAATTTTCATATGATACGCTGACTATTTTAGTGTAATTTAGTCGTAATGATGGTAATATCGTTGTTGGTTAATATTTATAAACCTGTACACGTTGTACGAACGACTTTGGTGTTTATTAAAGAGTAATCATGTTTGTACGCTCATACATCAGACAACCGTTGGTATATTTGAGTGTTTCAGATATATTACATACCAACATCGGTGTAGTGAATGCTTACTTAGACAGATATGTAGAAACGAAATTAAGTTTTAAATTACTGTTACTACTACAACTACTACTACTACTACTACTACTACTAATAATAATAATAATAATAGTTTCCTTCTACCCCCAACTTCTAACTTGCAACAGATAAATGGTGTACATTCTGTTGAAGAATGGGTAGAAATCAAGGACAGACATAAGTAAGAACTCATATATATATATATATATAGATATATATCACAGAGAATACATGGATTTAGAATAGTGGATTTAGGACTGCTTTGAAAGAAGTTATAATAAACAGGCGTGAGTTCTTCCGGTTTGTTGCACAAAGCGATCAGAATTTACAGAGTATGTAACTTTCAGGTTTGATTAAATAATCGGAAGCGACGTGTAGTGAAAGATCTTTGCTGGAATTATTGTTGAAGATAACGTATTCAATTACTTTAGTGGTATTGTTCCATGAAAGACTGGGTGATATTTTTTAGTCAACAATCTTTGCTACGAGGTTAAATACTAGAGTATGCCCCTGTAAAACTCGCTAGTCGTTTTCTATTAATTAGAAATGTTAAGAACGTTGTTTCTTTGGGACAAACCTACTTATCTGGTTATATATATATCTACATTATAATAATAGCCCAGTTTTGTTTGTTTGTTTGTTTGTATGTCTGTTTGTTGCAGAATTGTGTCACGCTTTCAGAAATTGTGAGAAAAAAAATTCAGAAATTGTATTACGGGCGGCAATGTGAAGCTCAAGATTTTCTTGACTGTGTTCTTTTCTGTAGTTTAGCAATGGGGAAGGGTGGAGATGGGGGTAATCGGGGATGGGTGTGGTAATGGGGAGGGGTGGGGGTAATGGGGGAGGGTGTTAGCCCCCAAGTTGTATGAATGGGGGAGGAGGTTTTGGGAGATACCAGATTCAGAAATGTTGACACAATGTGAAGCTCAAAATTTTCACGGCTGGGTTCTTTTTTTGTAGTTTAGCCTGTCTAACCGTCAGCGAAGCGGCGGGAACTGTACTAGGTTCACATTTTTATGATAAGGTTCACATTTTATACAGATTGTTTGAGCTGCTATGTTATATCTATAAGCATACACTTTATTAATAACATTTTGAAATTTTTTTACAGGTTTTGTATCAACTATGATACGTGTTAATTAAACTGATAGGATTCCAAATAAATTAAAAGCTTTTGGAATAAATTTTTAGAATAAGCTTGCTCTTCTCCTACGTTGTCGTTCTCTTGCCAATCGTCTTCTTATTTCTGCAGCAGTCTCCATTTTCGTGGTTCATTTTTTTTTTGCCGTCATTCTAACTTGCAACAGATAAATGGTGTACATTCTGTTGAAGAATGGGTAGAAATCAAGGACAGACATAAGTAAGAACTCATATATATATATATATATATATATATATATATATATATATATATATATATATATATATATCACAGAGAATACATGGATTTAGAATAGTGGATTTAGGACTGCTTTGAAAGAAGTTATAATAAACAGGCGTGAGTTCTTCCGGTTTGTTGCACAAAGCGATCAGAATTTACAGAGTATGTAACTTTCAGGTTTGATTAAATAATCGGAAGCGACCGTGTAGTGAAAGATCTTTGCTGGAATTATTTTTTAGTCAACAATCTTTGCTACGAGGTTAAATACTAGAGTATGCCCCTGTAAAACTCGCTAGTCGTTTTCTATTAATTAGAAATGTTAAGAACGTTGTTTCTTTGGGACAAACCTACTTATCTGGTTATATATATATACTAGTGTACCCCATGCCGTCAAGAATGACGGCAAAAAAAAAATGAACCACGAAAATGGAGACTGCTGCAGAAATAAGAAGACGATTGGCAAGAGAACGACAACGTAGGAGAAGAGCAAGCTTATTCTAAAATTTATTCCAAAAGCTTTTAATTTATTTGGAATCCTATCAGTTTAATTAACACGTATCATAGTTGATACAAAACCTGTAAAAAAATTTCAAAATGTTATTAATAAAGTGTATGCTTATAGATATAACATAGCAGCTCAAACAATCTGTATAAAAATGTGAACCTTATCATAAAAATGTGAACCTAGTACAGTTCCCGCCGCTTCGCTGACGGTTAGACAGGCTAAACTACAAAAAAAGAACCCAGCCGTGAAAATTTTGAGCTTCACATGTGTCAACATTTCTGAATCTGGTATCTCCCAAAACCTCCTCACCCCCATTCATACAACTTGGGGGCTAACACCCTCCCCCATTACCCCCACCCCTCCCCATTACCACACCCATCCCGATTACCCCCACCTCCACCCTTCCCCCATTGCTAAACTACAGAAAAGAACACAGTCATGAAAACTTGAGCTTCACATTTCCGCCCGTAATACAATTTCTGAATTTTTTTTTTCTCACAATTTCTGAAAGCGTGACACAATTCTGCAACAAACAGACAGACAAAAACAAACAAACAAACAAACTGGGCTATTATTATAATGTAGATATATATATATATATATATATATATATCGGTCCTATTCAAAGGAGTGACATAACGAAGGAGTGACATAACAAAGGAGTGACAAATCGGAGATAAAATTCAAAGGAGTGACATAACAAAGGAGTGACATAACAAAGGAGTGACAAATCGGAGATAAGTTGGTTAGGTTAGTTAGTTAGGTTAGGTTAGGTTAGTTAGGTTAGGTAAGGTTAGGTAGGTTAGGTCAATTATATGTTTATGGTGGGTTAGCTTACCTCTCTTAAATAATTTGAAATCTGGGATTTGTCACTCCTTCGTTATGTCACTCCTTCGTTATGTCACTCCTTCGTTATGTCACTCCTTCGTTACGGTATTTATGTCACTCCTTTGTTATGTCACTCCTTTGAAATGTCACTCCTTCGATACAGACCCATATATATATATATATATATATACTGTACATATATATATTCGTGTGTGTGTGTATTCTATATTGCTAATGGTATGATGATGTTAATAAACTTAATAGGGCTATAGGAATTGAAATAGGAGCATTAACCAGTATAATGTTCACGTGATGCTACGTTAAAAGATTGAGTTGCCAACTGTTTTGAAGAAAATCAAATGTTTAATTTAAATAATCTTGTACATAAATAATAATAATGATAATAATAATAATAATGTTTAAGTGGATGTTTAGAGGCGGATTTGATGATTCAGTATTTGAATCTATCTGAATATGCATGACTAGGCTGAGTTATTGAAAATGTATTTTCATGGTTTTAAAGTTACATTGCAGAACTTGATGTAACTAGTGATATAAATGGGTGAGTTGGTGCTGGCATTTCTTTAAATTTATCTTACAGATACATAGCTTAGAACAGCAGTTATAGGTTAACTGGATGAACTATATGACTATGAAGGAAGATATCGATATTTTACTTTATGAAATATATATTGCATGTATTCGCGTTCATCATATATATATATATATATAATATATCAGTGGCGACTCTAGCTTATCAACGTTACTCGGCTCAGTACAATTTTTACCAAAACAATTTAAAGAACCAGCATGAACAGAAATATACGGTATACATGCAATGAATCATAAATAAAATATTTACATAATTTAATAAAAAATAAACCATGAACTTACTTTATTTAAATATAAATTCCAAGCGTCTTGGTTTTATAGCAAATTCCTTTAAAATCTTGTCGTGTAGCTCCTTTTTGCTTTCCAAGTCATTCAGTATTTGTTTTTCGATCGAAATGCGAGCCAGGGATGACAGCCGTTCTTGAGCCATTGTGCATCGCAAATATGATCGAATTCTGTCTAAGGTTGAGAAACTTCTTTCATTGGCAACTGAAGTTACAGGGATGGTCAGCAAAAGTTGAATTAGCTTAACACTTTCAGACATAGCAGACAACAAATCCAGTTTATGAATTAACTCTAAAATGACATTGACTGACTTGCATTTTTTAAAGTCACTGTCATTATACATATATTTCAGTTCGTTCACCAAGGATTTGCAATCAAAGATATCTGGGTATTTACTTTGTAAAGCGTTTACATGTTGCATAGGAAATGAATGAGCAAACATTTCAAACTTGTTCACATCAAGTAATTCAAAAATGTGAATTCCTGAATGCAAGCAAATCGCTCTCTTAACGATACTAAAATGTTGTCAATTATTTCGAAATACGTCGCTTTATAGTTCATTTGTCTTCCCCTGACTCTTTCCTGGGAGAGGCCCCGAGTCATCTGGTTGTGCAATGTCGCCCATTGTTTCTTGAACGATTTTTCATAATGTTCATCGTTACGATGATTTTCGACAAATTGAATAAAGTCATTTATTTTATCCTGGTCCAACTTCATGTCAAGCTGCTTACACTGCAGAACATCAAAGAGTTTTTCCAGCTTGGGATAATATGTTATGAAAACAATTTATGAAAACATAAAAGTGAGTCATTCAATTTTGCCAGCAGATTGTCAGTTTCACTTAGAGTATCTTCATCCCACCTTTCATTATTGTCTAAAATATGTTGAAATGCACTTTTCAAGTTTTCAAGCATCTGTTTTATGGATGACACAGTTCTAGATCTATAGCACCATCTTGTTTCGCACAGTGGTGGAATGCTGATATTAAAATCTCGAAAGACACTTTTCCGTTTTGTACTCGAAGATGTAAATTTACTAAAAGAGCGTAAATGAGAAAAAAACATTTTAACCCCATTCACTTTCTCAGCACTTTTACTCAAAACTAAGTTAAGCTTATGAGCATAGCAGTGAATAAAATGGCCGTATTTAACTCCTTTCTCCTTCAATTTTCTTTGCACCCCGTTTAGCTCACCTGCCATCACAGCTGCTCCATCGTACGTTTGGCTAACCAATTTAGTTTTAGCTTCACTAAAGGAGTTCAACACATTTTCTATCATATCAGCCAACCTTGAAGCACTTTTATCATCACTTACGTCAAAAAATCCTAAAAATCTTTCATTTATTTGGCATTTAGACACATATCTAATTATAATTGAGAGTTGGGCATGCATTGCACAATCTGTAGTTTCATCTGCTTGCACTGAGAAAAAAGGAACTTTTTCAACTTCAGTATGAATTGCATCAGCTATGACACTATCTATTGCAGATATGATATCATTTTGTATTGTACTTGAAACTCCTGAAAAATGCTTCGATCCTTCTTTCGTGGAAAGTCTAGATGCAAAAACACTATCTATTTCAGCAAAGCAATGCAACAGCTCTCGATAATTACCTTTATTAAGGCTATCTTTTCCTTCATCATGGCCACGCAATGGCAGTTCTTGTTTACAAAGATATAATACGGCATTTGTTGTTAACTGTTTTAAATATTGTCTATTTTCTTCAACTGATTTGTTATACCGTTCTTTTTCAAGTTTTGCAGTCTCACTAAGAGCAGTTTCAATATCAAACTGTCCAAATGTTTTTAGACATTTGTAATTATGCAAATGACTCAAAGATTTACTATGATGTTTGCAGTCACTTAGAATATTTTTATAATTGCTGTAACCACCATCTGTCCACGATTGATTTGGTTTCGGTTGAAAAAGCAAACATGGCCAACAGTATAGTTTCTCATTAGAGGCACTTGCACACAGCCAATCAATCTGTTCATACCACTTGATTTGAAAAGTACGATGGCCTATCTATTTTAGTTTTCAGTGAAGGAGTGGGTCGGCCTAATTTGATAATTTCTCGCTTTTCCGCAATATTTCTCTGCCCAAATGGTTTTTCTTTTAAATCTAACACAACATCCTTCTCCATTATGGGTAAATGTAGAGCTGTTTGAACACAAAAATATAAGATAGTTATAATACACTAGTTACACTATACACAGAAAATACACAACACAATGCTACAACGTTCACTTCCGCAGGCAACTAAACTACTGAAGAAACCTGAGAGGAGTTGCCAGTTATCATTTTTAGCATAGGCTAGCTATGTTTTTCGCGTCACTAGGCTGACGAAATTGAGCCCTACCTGGACGAATTAAATTTTGTTAATGCAATATTATCATGGAAAGCAAACGTTTCATCAGTCAACAGTTAAATCATGAAATCAATGCAAAGGTATACTCCGTGAAAAATATTGAATAAAAGCCACTTGAAATTTTGAAGATTATTTATAACAGGTAGGGCGGAAATCACTCATCCCGAGTCCAGAAACTTGGAGGATGAGCGAAAGCTTTCTGTTTAAAAAGCAACAGTGAGCGTTACTTTTTGACAAGTCAGCGTTTGGACCCGAGCAAGTATCCTAATAGATCATGAAAGAAGAGTACACAAAGTGACGAACTTGTTATGACATTATTCTTTGTTTTAAAATAGATTTCTGCAAAAGAGGCATTAAATAAAGATTTTAACATATTGAACAACAAAATTTATGTATATTTTACAAATGTACACTCGGGCTGAGCCCGAGTAGCCCGAGTGCAGGAGTCGCCACTGATATATATATATGTAAAGAACGACGCTTGTGTAGAAGAGCGTCCGCACAAGAAGAGGAGAAAGAACGAACAAATGAAAAATGAGGCACCTCCCAGGAATCGAACCCGGGATCATCCAATTGCCGGTCGGACATGCTAACCACTACACCAAGGGCCTCGATCAGTCAGAAGTCGTAATTCTCCTACATACGAGCAGAATTAAATGCCCTGAGGGGGCACCTTCTCATGCCGTACATATATACATTTTAACTGCAAACAACACGCAGTATAATTAATGTAAAGGACGACGCTTGTGTAGAAGAGCGTCAGCACAAAAAGAGGAGAAAGAACGAACAAATGTCCGACTGGCAACTGGATGATCACGGGTTCAATTCCTGGGAGGTGCCTCATTTTTCATTTGTTCGTTCTTTCTCCCCTTCTTGTGCGGACGCTCCTCTACACAAGCGTCGTTCTTTACATTAATTATACTGCGTGTTGTTTGCAGTTAAAATGTATATATGTACAGCATGAGAAGGTGCGCCCTCAGGGCATTCGATTCCGCTCGTATGTAGGAGAATTACGACTTCTGACTGATCGAAGCCCTTGGTGTAGTGGTTAGCATGTCCGACCGGCAATTGGATGATCCCGGGTTCGATTCCTGAGAGGTGTCTCACTTTTCATTTGTTCGTTCTTTCTCCTCTTCTTGTGCGGACGCTCTTCTATACAAGCGTCGTTCTTTACATTAATTATACTGCGTGTTATTTGCAGTTAAAATGTATATATATATATATATATATATATATATATATATATATATACAGGGTGAGTCAAAAGTAGCGCCCGATTTCTGTTTTTTTCGGCTGTCAGATTCTTTCTGGGAAGTCATGTTGTTAATAATTGTCTTGCAGATTATTAATTTTCTTAATTTATTTTTTTTTTTTTGTTTTGCAGGTTATTGCTGAGAGTTTGGAAAGTTACTGAATTTGCACCAAATTGAACCATGAATTACCTTTCAATGAATCAACGCATTGCGGCCGTGAAACATTACTACAAATGTAATGAACAACCAACGATGGCGGCACGCCGTTTGGCACAGGAATTCGATATTAACCCACCCCAGGGAAGAAACATACGATTGATTGTCGAGAATTTGAAGCAACAGGGTCGGTAGCCACTGCAAAGAAGTCCGGTCGTCCGAAAACGGCAACGAATGTAGCTAAGGCTGAAGAAGCCATCAGGAGACTGGAACAAAGTCCGCAAAAGTCAACTCGCCGTTTATCTGCAGAGTTGGAAGTGAGCCAATCAAGTGTTATCCGTATCCTTCACCAGAAAAATGGAAACCTTACATTCCACGCTTACTGCATGCCCTTCATGATGGAGATGACGACCGCCGTCTTCAATTTTGCGAAGAGTTCTTAGCTAAACTTGACGAAGAGGACACAATGCTAGACAACATCTGGTGGTCAGATGAGGCATGTTTTAAGCTTAACGGCACAATTAACAGACACAATTGTGTCTACTGGGCTGCGGAGAACCCAAGAGTGACAGTTGAGAAGGAGGTAAATTTACCTGGCGTGACAGTTTGGGCAGCCATATCTCCATTAGGGATAATTGGACCCTTTTTCTTTGAGGGATCTGTCACTGCAGAAATTTACCTGGATATGCTGCAAACCTTCTTTTGGCCCAGGGTACAAGATCAGGACTGTTATTTCCAGCAAGATGGAGCTCCACCTCATTATGGACGTCATGTTCGTCAGTGGCTTGATGAAAACTTTCCCGGAAAGTGGATCGGCCACCGCGGTCCGATCGAGTGGCCGGCACGCTCCCCAGACCTTACACCTCCAGATTTCTTTCTTTGGGGGCTCATGAAAGACCTTGTTTAACGTGAAAAGCCTCGTACCATTCAGGAATTGAAGGCTCAAATCACTGCAAAGTTTGAGGAAATTGATATCGAACTCTGCAGGCGTGTGTGTGCCACTCTGTGCCTGCTCGGCTGCAATTGTGCATCGATCACGAGGAGGGCACTTTGAAAATTGCAAGTAAAACAGCTTGGTACAGTTCCGTAATAATTTTCCCCCGAATAAATGGTTAGATAAACATGTCATTCATTTATTTCTACCTGCTTGTACACTGTAATACAAATGGCAAACAAACAATCAACTGACAGAAATCGGGCGCTACTTTTGACTCACCCTGTATATATATATATATAATATAAAATTAGCTATGATAATAATGATAATATTTATTGTTCATGATGATTGTTACCACGTTATCTATACGAATGGATTGAAATATATTAGCCTCCCCTTAGATTAGATAAATGAAATTAAAATTAATTTAGTTAATAGTTTCTAGGTCTATTTCGCAATACAAATATTAAAACAAAGCAAAATTTGTTTATGAGTTAACTGTGTTTATTCTCATTTTATTTTGTGTGTTATCGTTATTAATACAGGGTGTCTCAAAAGTCACTATCTATTTCGGTGACATTAAATGTTTTTTTAAAAAATGCTATGCTGGCATAAAGATATGTACTTCTGGTGCAAATTTGTGTATTTAAAAAAAGTTAATTGGTTTATTTCGAATTTTGTTTAATTTATAAATTTATCTTGACATGCTTGAACAATTCCTCGAACCTCAACTTCTTACAGATGGCATTCTTGACAGTAGTTTTTCAGCAGGATGGAGCACCGTGCCATTATGCAATAATTGTACGTGATTATCTTGACAGACGCTTCCCCGGTAGCTGGATTGGTCGTGGAGGAACACAACCATGGGCAGCACGTTCACCCGATTTAACACCATTAGATTTTTCGCCTGGGGTTTCATTAAGTCTAAGGTGTACACTGGTAGAAGAATTAGTGATGTAGCCGAACTTCGAAATCGTATTACCGATGCAGTCAGAAAATAACACTCTCAAATGCTGGAAAGTGTGTTTCCGGGAAACAACTTATCGCTTTGAGCTCTGTAGAGACACTGATGGTCGCCATGTGGAGACAGATAAATAAATAGCACTAATTCTTTGTGGCACTTACTTTGAAATAAATATATTTTTCGTCTTAAACCAGTTTTCGTAATTCCCATTATTTTTCAAAATAGATAGTGACTTTTGAGACACCCTGTATATTAAGCCGAAACGATGAGATCACGGATGGCGTGAAAAAAATCTTTGTTATTGGCCCTACACTACAGTTCTTATATACAAAATATATATGTTGGTTACATTACTGGTGTATATATATATATATATATATATATATATATAATATATATATCAGCAGAAGTTTGGTGCTCCAGAAATGGATCTTCTGCAAGAACGCTTCCAGAAAGATAAAACTAGCGGGGCCCCACGAACACGTCGGAACGCGCCGGAAAGCTGCGTAAAAAGTATTCGAATGTTTGTTTGTTTGTTTTTGTCTGTTTATGTATCATAAAAGACCATGAAAGAATCCCACAGGAGGATTTTTTCACAAGGAGGAGGGGGCCCCGCAAGGTTCCCTCAAGGGGCAAACCCCCAAATGCCTTTCATTAAGGACGGTGAGACCCCTTAAATGGGTGAGGAATTTAAGGAAGGGGGACCCCCTTATAACGGAGGCGAAGGCCTCCATGGGCAAGTTTCAAAGCGCCCCAAATTCCTCGGCCCAAACGCGGGCATACTACTACTGTAGACTGACAATGCTTAGTGTATATATTCTGGTCTCTTCCCAATCTCGACTACTCCCTTGCATTTCGGTCTTCGTTTAAGAATGAGAAGTGAGTGAGTGAGAATCTCAAAGGAGGTCAAACTGATCAATTGTCATCCCCAGTGTAAGATTTCTCACTTTCAGTTAGAGTTTTCGTAGAAAATCCCCCTTGGGGTTGTAACTCTTTCGCAACCCTCCTTTGTCCTTTCCCAAACCAGGAAACTCCTTTGCCGACTCTAGAATTTCCACTTTGAGCATTCCCACCTTCGGACTACGAATGAGAATGATTGAATGAGAGCTAATCGAAAATTGTTAGATGAATGCTGATGTGTCACATTTTCAGTAATTCAAAAAATTCTGATGTTAATAAAATTTTCCGAATCTCATTAAGTTCAACTTTAAACGGTTTCTGGTGAAGCTGTCACGTTCATTCAACTTTTGCTGACCATTCCTATAACTAGTCTGTTTCTCCTGAAAGCTTCTCTGTACTTGACAGAATAAAGAGGTACTTATGAAATACAGTGAATCTTCATTGACTCTCAAGATTGGTTCGTATCTCATCTGAATGAGAAATGGTGAATAATGTGAAGAAAGTAGATGGATCTTCATAGTCAAATAATTAAAAAATATGAAGTAAGACCAAGGCGATTAAAGTTAATTTCAGGTAGAAATAAGGTAAGATTCCTTTTTATTAGAAAATTTAATCACTTAACGCTGCATTCGGAAACTAAACTAAAAATTATTTAAAATTTGTAATGGTTGACTATATTTTATACTAGGGTGTTCCACCTCATATGGATTAAAAAAATTCAACATTTCTTTCTTCCAATTTGTTACCCGTATTCCTCTAGATCAGAAACGTGCTGTGAACAAGTTTCAACCAGTTCGGATCTTATTTATGGCTCCATCGAGTTTACATCATTTTTCTTTTTTTACAGGTACTTCTCAATGACGATGGCGACCAGAAACTCGTCCGAAGTGTGCCTGATAGGTCAGCCTACCCCGGAAATTATTGCCTGTCATTTCCTGAACAAGGCTCAAGTCCTCATCAAGTTCTTTCACCATGAAAAGGTGTTAGGCCAACAAAAAACAAAGAATATGAATAAGGAGGCCCTTGTTGCCGTCATGATTTTCTGAAAAAAGTTCCGCATCCCTGTCATGCACTGGGCCTGCAAAAAACACATTCATTAGCTCGTGCTGGCCGATGTGTTCCGAGTTTGCATAGGACCATTAAGTTCTTCAAAAGATTACAGGATCATATATATGCGGTGGTGGGAGACTGGAGGGAATAAGGTGTAAGATGAAGGGAATGAATAAAAATAAAAATAAAATAAATATACCTCGTTAACCTCGTTGTTGTTGTTGTTGCTTAGCCGATCAGCCCACCCTGATCGAGCAAGCCGGCGGCACGCAGGTAACCGATCGCCCTCTCCGGAGTGGACCAGTGGTTCAGCGCACTAGTGATGTTGTGTTGTGTTCGTTGTTGTGCTAGAGCGGTACAGTCATAATGTGTTCAATTGTTTGTGGTGTGTCCTGGCACAGGTGGCATGTGTCGTCTGTGGAGTTGTCTAGTCTGTGTTTATATGTCCGTAAGTTGGGGTGATGTCCATATCGGAATCGTGCTAAGTTAACTCGATCCGATCTGCTCAGGCTGATCTCTGACCTGTTAATGGGTGGTGGCTTCGCACCAAGGACCGCATTCGGACCGAGTCGTGTCAGTGCTTTGTGGGTTAGGTGTGTGTGTGTGTTTTCTGTACTATGTGATGTCTGTGGGGCGTGATATGGAATGGAGTATTTGATTATAATTTCTCTCTGGTGTTACCTTAATGGTGCGAGGTGTCGGTGCATGATTGTACATGTAGTGGCAAGGGGATTGTGAGTTAGTTGTCGCTGCTGCCATGAATTGTGTTCCCCCTCATGTCTAAATGTTCCCTAACTTTCAGTATTTTTGTTTCTGTGTGTAGGTGTTCTATTGATGTTGTTTGAGTATATCCTGTAATGATACGAAGTGCGTTGTTTTGTATTGTCTGTAAGGTGTTTATGTGTGTGTTTGAGAAAATAGGTGCCCAGCATGGGATAGCATAGTCCATAACTGAGCGAATATATTGTTTCTATATGAATGATGTTGTTTCCTGCTGGTGTCCAAAGTTTGTGCCTGTTAGTACCCTAAGCGTGTTAAGTCTTGACGTACATTTGTTTTTAATGTTCTGAATGTGATTTTCAAAAGATAATGATGTGTTGTATGTGACCCCAAGTATTTTGGTCCTGTGAGTGTGAGGAATGTTGATGTTGTTTAGTGTAAGCTGTGAAGTTATCTGGTGTTCTTTTGTATTGTTTGTAAGCAAGGTGATGGTTGATTTTGTGGGCGCTACTTTGAGTCTATTGTGTGTGAGGCAGTCTTGTATACTGTTCATGTATTTGTGTAGGTTATTTGTAGCGGTGTCGATGTTGTTGTGGGTGGATGTTAGAGTGATGTCATCTGCATATGATGATAAGGCAAGCTTGTTATCTATTAGTGTTGGAATGTCATGCATAAGTTGAACAGTGTTGGTGAGAGAACAGAAACTTGAGGGACCCCGTTCGGAAAAAGCTTGTTTTTGGATGACTTTCCATTAAATGTGACATGTGAGTATCTTCCTGAACGATAGTTGCTCAGCCATCTTTTAGTGTTATTGTGCATGTTTGTGTTGAGTATTTTGTTTATGAGAGGGAAGCGTGGGATAGCATCAAATGCTTTACTAATATCTGTTGTTGCTAATAGTGTACCTTCAGCTGGTTGTCTGGAGTTGATGCCATCCATGATATGTATGCTGCATGAGATTAGTGAGTAATGTCGTGGTTGAGTGGTGAGGTCTGAATCCATGTTGAGTAGGTGATAGTGGTATGTGTGGGTTGGTGATTTGTAAGATTAGTCTTTTTGTTACTTTGGAAGGTATGCATAGGAAAGTAATGGGTCTATAGGAAGCTGGTTCTGTTGGATTTTTGTTTGGTTTGAGGAGTGTAATAATTTTACCTTGCTTCCATATGTCAGGAATAATACAGTGTTGGTATGAATATGTGCTGATATTTGTGAGAGCTAGTATTCCGTGTGGGCCCAAGTGTTTAAAGTGTATGTTAGATATGATGTCTTGTCCAGTAGCCTTCGAATTCTTAATGTTTTTGATGATCTTGGTGGTCTGGTCTGTATTGAAGGGTGTAATGGTCGTGTCGAGTCTGTAGGTTTTCTTGTGCCTGGCTGTTTGTCTGTCTGCGTGTTTCTGGTTGTTGTCTCTGTTTAAGTGACTTATCTTTGCGTAGTGATTAACTAGAATGTTAGCTTGTTGTGTATATGTTGGGATATTATTTTGGCTGCGAAAGATAGCCGCGTGTAGGGTGTCAATGCCGCTGTTAGAGTGGGTAATGCTGTTTATAGTCTTGTATAGCCTGGATGTATCTGTGGAGTGGTTTAGTGTTATTATGAATTCCCTAAATGTTTCTGTTTGTTTTTCTTTGAGTTTGTTGTTTATTTCTGTGTTGAGCTGTTGTATCTGCTGTTTTATGGTTTCTGTGTGTGGTGTTTGTGTGTTATGTATGAGGTTGTTAAGTTGCCTTATGAGGTGGGCTATTTCTCTAGTGTAATTTGGGTTGTATTTCCTAATGTTGCCCTTGGGTATGCATTTGTTTGCATTATTGATAATCTGATTAAATGTCTTGAGTGTTGTATTGATGTTTATGATGGGTGTGCCGTTTAATGTGGTGAATTGTTCCTCAGTCTGTATTTTGAACTGTTCCCAATCAGCTTTCTTGTAATTTCTGTAAGTGTGCCTAAGGCTGTTGGTGCAGAGTGTAGAACGTGTCGTAATGATGATGGGCAGGTGGTCTGATGACATTTGTTTTTCTGTTCTCCATTTTGTATGTGTTGCTAGTGAGGGGGAACAGAACGTTATGTCTGGGGAGGAGTTTGAGTATCCTGCTTGATGTGGTATGTGTGTATGTTCTTCTGTATTGTTAAGAATGAAGAGGCTTTTTAGTTGTGTGGCTATGTTGGCGCCTCTGGTGTTGTTTTGGTTGTGCAGGTACCAACTAGTGTCTTTAGCGTCGAAGTCTCCTCCTAAGATGACATTAGTTCTGTGTGTTGGTCTCTCTTCACACGAAGGTCAAGCTGGTGGCCCCTTCTCTAGGCCTGGTTTGGTAGAGGAGCGAGTTACTTTCTCGCGCTCTTCACCGCACATAGCCAGGTACACGCGGCTCATCTGGTACCGTCATGAGCCAGGCACTGTATATATATATATATATATATATATATATATATATATATATATATATATATAATATATATATATATATTATATATATATATAACAATCAATATATATATATATATATATATATATATATATATATAACACACACACAATATATATATATATATATATAATATATATATATATACATGGTGGGGAAAGGGAATGGGTGAGTGCGGGTAAGATAAAGGGATGGTGACAAGGGAAAATAAGTAAATAAATAATAGATAAATAAAAATAAAAATACATATACATATGTGTTTGACGTCATACTATAAACTTTAATGTTATCAAACAAACAAACGAACGAACAAACGCGGGTGCACTTAGATGAGACTGAAAGGCTACCCTCTCCAATCAGCTAACATAATTGTGAGCGGGGTTTAAATCACGTTTCCCCGAGAGTAAACGAACCTAACCCACGTATATGTATATATATGATTTCTAATGCCAAAGTGAGTCATAAAAGTACTTTCTGAAGGCATCCCGTCTTATTTCTTTTGGCAACCCTCTGTACAGACATAAGGTTTGTACACACACACACACACACACACACACACACACACACACACACACATTTTACACCGAGGCCGGTATTTCATATTAAATCAGTTATAGTGATGCATCAGAGTAGGCAAAAATTTGTCGATTTGAGTTTCCCCTTCGAGAACCACACGGTTGTTTATGAGTAGGGCGATCAAAAGTCAATAAAGTCAATTTGTATATATAGCTTGCACGACATATAAAACGCCTAAAAACAAGTTTTAAACACCCAGATGGGGTGTAGTATTGAAGTTATTAAGTCAATAAACGGTCAATTTTTAGATGTTAGGTCAATTTTTAGATGTTAGGTCAATGTTTTAGCATTAGGGTAACTTTTTAGTTTTTAGTAAAAACTTTTTACTAGTTGGCGACTCTGCACACAAAATCTGGCAACACTTAATAGCTGAACTGTGTCAGTCACAGTTAAGTACGGCTATAGTTAAGAACAAGAGTAGGAAGGCAATGTTTGCCGCAACAGGAAGTCCTCCTGAACCGACTGTCACCCGCTGGGTGAGCTGGTTGGAAGCTGCATTTTATTATGCAAATAATTTTCCAGAAGTGAAGAGAATTGTCGAAAATTTTGAGGATGGGGGAATTCTTGTGCAGAGAGCAAAAGAAAGTGTCGCTAACGATGGTGTTCCAAAGCAACCACTTGCGATCAGAAGAGATTATGGGCCTATTGCTGACTTGGTGACGAAGGCGGAAGCGTCAAATTTCAGCATTCAAGCTGCGTATGAGGCATTGTCTAATTTGAAGTTAGGTAGAGATTAGTGATGTAGGTCACATCCGCACCCGCATCCGCATCCGCGGAACATCCGCACGTTTTCTCGCATCCGCATCCGCGTCCGCATCCGCACTTTGGACTGCGGATGTCGTGCGGATGTGGACCGTTGAGATAAAACGTCATTAATAAGCGGAAATTATCAAATTCTACTATATTAATAGAACTAGTTCATTGTGCGCAAAAGTGATGCAAGCGACAAGACGAGAGGCTGTTCTTGTATGAAGTTACTCTCTTGCAACCTACTTAGATCCACGTTACAAAGCTAAGTTATTTTCACCTAGTACATTAGAACGAGTTAAATCATCACTTGGCAAAGCAGTTGAAGAGCTTCAATCTCTTGAATGTCGCTTCGCCACCCACCAAAAGAATAAAAGTTTCAGTGACAGAACCAACACCTTCAACAAGCAAATCTATCACAGAATCTGTCTCTCAGTTTCTTGAGTCAAGCAGCAATGACGAGACCTACGCGATCGCGATGTCAAAAGATGTAGTAAAAATGATCGAGAGCTATCACTAAGAAAAACGCCTGGCTGCATGTGACAATCCTATTAGTTGGTGGAAAAATACGCAGAATATCTATCCATACTTGAGTAAACTTGCAAGGAAACATTTAGCCTGTCCTCCAACAAACGTACCAAGCGAGAGATTATTTAGCAGTGCTGGATTAATATAATGAAAAGAGAAACAGACTGGCAGCAGAAAAGGCAGAAAAATTAATGTTCCTTAAGCATAACCTTCCTATAATTAAGTTTGAACATTAAACGATGAACACCTTAGTTTACTTTATTTTAATTACTCATTTTAAATATGCCTAATAAAACTTTAAACTTAATATAAATAGTTATCAAGCTAATTAAAGATCTCTTTCTATAAGGGTGGAGGTTGGGGAAAGAGGTCGGTGGGGTGCATTTGAGTTGGGTTCACGTCCCGCATCCTGGTAACACAATTATGGTTTCTAATTGTGGCTGAAACTCAACAAAATATAACGAATTTATTTGCAGACGAATTCACTAATTGATTTCTATATTAGTTAGATGCTTGATATTATTTTATATGTTCAGAAAAGTACAGCAATTATTGTACAATTAATCAATTATACTACATTATAGCTACAGCTCTCTCTATATAATAACTTATTATTACGTTAAACACAACAAATCTCGAATATATCCTAAAAAATAACGAAAATGTAGACATCCGCATCCGCATCCGCATCCGCGGATGTTGAAATCAAACATCCTCATCCGCATCCGCATCCGCGGATGTGAAAAAAATGACATCCGCTACATCACTAGTAGAGATGAATGTTCTATTGCCCAGTACATTAATGCATGACTCCAAAAGAATGATATCTGCAACATAATTAATCTCAGAAGGCCTGAAATTTCTCCTACTCTGTATGGCTCTCTACAGAACTGCCAACTAACATCCGCTGCTGTGGAAAGATCGTTCTCGATGTTAAAAAAGCTTTTGGCGAAAGACCGCAATTTTTTACCCGAAAATGTCTACAAGTACTTAATGCTGTATTGTAATTGTATTCACTGAGTACCTAAAGTTTATTTCACCAATTTATTACTGAGTACTACTAAGTAATAAATTGATGAAATAAACTTTAGGTCTTCTCTGTCACAACTCATAAAATAAGGTCAATTTTTTAGGTTAACTTTTTATGGAAATAAAGTCAACTTTTCCACATTTTTACGTCAACTTTTGTTTGCCCTAAAATTATGAGTTATACATTTACGGAAATTTTGGGGGGATGATAGTTCCAACTATTCATCTGATATTAAATTCAAAATGAGAGGTGATCTAATAAGGGAAGTACAAGAATTTAAGTATCTGAGTCAATTTATTACCAACTCCTTAAGTAACAGATGATACATTAGAAGCCAATATCAGGACTATAAGGAACTGCCAATTTTGTGCAAGTGAAATTTAAAGACACGCTCTTTTATACATTTGTTCAGCAACTCTGGGAGAAATATAAAAAAGGAACTCGCAACCCTAAATATGCTTTATTACAGATTTTTTGGATTCCTACATAAATTACCCAAAAATGGGTGAGGCCAAAATGTAATAAGTGTTGAGATCTAAAATTCATAAAACTGGGAACTCTGTTGGGAACCAAGACGTATGAAAATACCAGAGTAAAGTAAGGTATTGTTTCTCCGTTAACACCATTCCTTTACCTTCCCTCCCCTCACCCATTTCCCTCCACTCCCTCCCCTACCACCATATACTTTTATTTTTATTTTTCCCTTATCAATCCCCCATCCCCTACTATCCCCCACTCACCCATTACCCCTTATCAACATTCTCATTATCTTATCGCACCATACTCCCTTACTCCCTTTATCTTACTCTCCATTCCCCCTCTCTCCCCCACCACCGTATGTATTTTTTATTTTTATTAATTTTTCCCTTTTGACCATCCTCCTTATCTTATACCACTCCCCTTATTAAACCCATTGTTTACACAGCTGTAATTAAAATTTTGAGTTTTCCCCTCTTTTCCTCTCTTTTCCCTCTTTCATCATCTTCTCCTTTCCCCTCGTTTCCCTTGACCTCTCTCCCCCTTTTTCCCTCGTTTCCATGGAAACATTTACCTCTTTGCCAACGTACTGTACTACTGCCGGTTAATAATGTTACTAGTTCACCTGCAACTGAAATAAATAACTATGCTAGATTTTCAGTTTGAAAACTAGTTAATTGATGACCAACTAAAAGAACTTGGACTTGAGGCACCATCCATTGGAAGAAATATCAATTAAATCTCCTTTCAGTAAATCATTTACAGTATTATTATTTGCGTTTCAATTATATATAATTCTGTTCTTTGTTAATGCGTTTTAAGTGTAATTATATATAATTTTGTTCTTATATTAATGTGTTTTAAATGCAATTATAGATAATTCTGTTCTTATATTAATGCGTTTGAAGCTCAATAACCGTACTTAAATAAGCTGAAAAGGAAAAAGGCATTAAAGTGGGAAAATACGGAGTACTGAGACTCGAACACGTCTTTTTATTTCCAATCCTAGTTCTTATATGTGAATATAGGACAACATTTTAGTAGTTTATAAGATTTTTAAACACGAAATACGAAATATACAGTAAATACAGTAATGTAAGTAATAGTGTCTATATATTTTATTTATCCTGTATGCAGAAAGTATTTAATTGTCGTCTTTTAATACCCAACGACACTGTTTGGGTATTTGTAACAGTTTCACTGAAGTTTAATTTCCAGTCCTTTAGTGATTCGTCACATATAATTAGGCTCCTCAAAGTTAATCATCCCAACTTTTGTTTCTATGATATTATATTTCCTTTCAGGAACACGTGACGATTGTTAAAGGCATTTTTTTTTTACCGAATGAGAAAAGAAGTCAAATTATTTGGCTGTAAAGACTAGTTAATATAGAGTCAAATCCACATTCCACATTTTAGCACCCACAGTTAAACGACTTTCCTCAATAATTTTTAGGGCTACATCGTGACCAGTGTCGTAACATCGCTTCCCGTCGATCAGCGAAGTTAAGCGACATTAGGTTCACGAAGTAGTTGGATGGGAGATTGTCCTCCGCGTCCAGATTATGTAGCAACCTCTGATTCGGGTCCCTCCGTCATATGACCTTAAATGTTGCGAAGGAGGTTAAACAACCTCATGAAAACCAAAAAATAACATTAGTTTATAAATTGTTTCAGTTCAATTGTTTTATAAAATAACTAAATACAGTATAATCGACAAAGTAACTTCTTTTACGATGAAAAAAAATTATGGAGGAATCTGGGATGAATGACTGCAACCAGTCAATCGATCAATAATTTGGCGACATTTTTCTATAACTTAATACGAATAACTGGGAACATATTTATTTGACTAACTTTTTAGGAGCAGTTAAGAAACTACTACTACTACTACTACTACTACTACTACTACTACTACTATGAAGAAGAAGAAGAAGAAGAAGAAGATTCTTTGCTGTAAATTTAAGTATTTTAAACCTGCAATCTGTAAAGAAAAAAGTATTATTTTTACTTTTCAATGCTAAATGCATTTTATTATTTAGTCTTATCTTGTTTGGTTACCATGTAGCTTTATTTTGAAATCGGATACATTTCCTTGACCCACCCTGTATATAGTGTCTCTTTCTAATAAAATTTTCATTGACCGAATTAAATTTTGCAGAAAAAAAACGTTTTTTCTTGTTACTTTTTATTTCACCAGCTGCTATCGGTAACAATTATGTCATTGCAGGAGACTTAAATATTTATCTCACAAAAGAACATTCAAATCATAAAGCAAATTTCCTTCACAGCATTATGAATACAAGTGGTTTTAAATTAGCTGTTACAGAGCCAACTAGAAATCACAATACCATTAGAAATTGGACTCTACTACTCGTAGATCAAATCTGGGTACAGTCTCCGCTTGCCTGTATCCCAGATATAATTATATTAAATATCAAAGATCACTTGCCTTCGTGCACCAGGCTAATCACCCATTTCTCAGCTCAGGAAACTATAAAAGTTGACTATAGATCTTGAAGATATAATAATAATAATCTAAAATTCCTTACAGAAATAATAGATTATGACTGGACTGGAATAACCAAAAATAACCATGACATTGGAAAAAAATTTCAATCATTCTCAAACACATTAATGGAATCGATATATTCAGCACAAATTTCCCTCTTAAATCAAAAGTAATCTCTAAAACTGAATACAAAAATCAATGAAGCACGCAAGCACCTACTATGAATATTAAACGCAAATACACTCTATTCAAATTATGGAAAACTGATAGTAAAGAAGCCAGAGTACAGTATACCCTGTATTTAACCCTTTAACGCAGAACGTTTTTGTAGGGTTAAGTCTAAATGCGTGTATTTGAAACGCTAAGTATTCGACTCAGTCGGCGTTAGAGGGTTAAGTCAGGTAACCCGAACACTCCATTCAATTATCGCCCCATTTCCTTATTGCAAACTTTAAATAAAGTATTTGAAAACATTGGACAAGAAACTTCCTAAATTCTCACTCAAATACGATATTAACTAAAATACAATTTGGGTTTAAAGGTGGACATACAACAGAAGATTACAAAAAGTTTATCAGAACCTAAACAGAAAAAAACACGGTGCCTCGGTCTTCCTCGAATTGCATTTGATAGTTTCGTATGAAATCTTATTGAAACTTCACATATACGGAATAAGGGGAAATATTCTCCATTGGTTCAAATCGTACCTGACAAATCGTCATCAATACATAAGATTAAAAGATAATTTATCCGACAAAACGATGATAACTAGTGGGGTTCCACAAGGATCTATTCTTAGGCCATTACTTTTTCTAATTCAGGTCAATGATTTTTATCTCTCAACCACTTTAATTTGCGTACAATATGTAAAGATACCACATTTACTTCTTTCCAGCATTATGAAGACCTTTTGACAAATGAAAATTGCATGTAGTTAGTGGATGTTTATAAATGGGTGTGTGCTAATAAACTTTGGATCACCCGAAGATCAGGGCCCCCAGCCTTCGTTAGTTAGCCTTATAAGGCTAACTAACGAAAATATCACGACTTAACCTAACCAATCGTTAGGTCAACTGTACGCCCTTGACGATTGGTTAGGTTAAGTCGTGATATTTTTGTTAGTTAGCCTTATAAGGCTAACTAACGAAGGCTGGAGGCCCTGATCTTCAGGTGATCCTAAAATTTTACTGAACCTAATAAAGTAATTTTATATGGTTATTACCTTTGGTTAGCTTCCGCCCGAATTGTTCATTCTGACGAAAGTCAAGCTTTTCACTCCACCTTAGACCTACAGTTTAACGTGGAATCCGAACCACGCCCCACCAGTAGCCCAGCGTCTTAACCACTAGGCCACCCAGGGTACCCATTTATCTACCAACCACTTTCTTTTATTGTGTGGAAGGATGAACAGGATGAACAACTGGGATTTGCTGCGCGCCGGCTGCCATCAGCGGGTCTCGAACCCGGGGCCGATAGATTAGTAGTCAGTGACGCTAACCACTACACCACCGTGCGCGCCCACAAAATCACAATTACCACAAAACATATACTACAAATACAAACTATCAAGTAAAACTTGAGAATACTACCTTGTTAAGTTGAATGAAGTTAGTGTTTGATATTGATTTAGACGAAAAACTATGATAAATTTCAAAAGTCATGTACAACATAACAAGTCCCAAATATCAACAGCTCTGTTCAAATTATTTAAACTTAAAAATACTCTTCCTCAAAATGCATACCCTGTAAGGAATACATCTTTGTTATAAGACTAGACTTCCCAGAAATTTTATACACAAACCAAATTATACAATGAAAACAAGAAGCAGATGTATGGAATAAATTCCCATAAATATCAGACAGGCTTCATCACTAAGTTGATTGGAAAAGATTGTAGACACCAATCGACCGGGTAAGTACTCCGGCGGGAACGTTAGGCAGGAGAGAGGGAGTGCTGGAACTTCCGTTCCTCCCATCGCTGTCCCCTTTAGCTGATCTTTTTCCGTGTCTCATTTACTCCGTGAACAGTCAGGTATGCTCTCAAACATACACTTCTCCCTCTATTTTTCACTACACATACCAGCATTTTACACACTACACAGTCTTTTCAAAATTTATAAAAAATTGGCTCTCTCCTTCTTACATGGAGGGGCATTTTTGCGGGCGTTCGCCCTTGGCCCCTCCTTCTTGCATAACCAAAAGGATTTCGCAAATCACTAAAGTACGTCATTAGCTCTTACTGATGTATAAGTTCACTACTGACATTATTAACATAGCAATTAAGTTCCCATTTTATAATAAATTATCTAAAATATGCTAATTTCATTAAACATTTTTAATTTATTTTTTTTCATTAAACATCATTTACTTCAATTAAATATATAATTGATCATTTTATTTAAAACGGTGTTAAATAACAAACATAATTTTTGTAAATTTTACCTTTTGTTTATTATTATTATTTTATTATTATTATTATATTATTATGAATATTACTATAGATAAAGTTTATTATTATTATTATTATTATTATTATTATTATTACTTACAATTTTCACTTCTCTTATGTAATAAAAAACAGAATCCCATAAATTTTGTCTAAAAGGCTTCCATTAGGAATCTTATGAATATATTAATGCCATGTCAAATATCTAAATTGTAGAGAAAATATCAAAAACGTAAAATTTCACGTTTATTTTGTTGAATATAATTTCATGGTGTTGCTTTAAATTCTAAAAGTCTCTGCGAAAGTGTCGATGGAAATACGTTATTTAACGGTTCTTTAGGTCGATACGTCTGTTGGCGGTGATTTTATACCCGTTTTAAATCGAACCTAAATTTGAATCTCTGACCTATAAAAAATATATTTCTTATTCTTTAATATTTCGTTATATATATAATATATATATATATATATATATGAATTTCCTATTTTAGATTTAAGAAGCGAAATTTATTATAACTTCAATGGATTTTTGCGCGCTTCCATATCAAATATTGGTTGGCTGCAATAGAAATAAAAGATTTTGGGGAATTTATTTATACACTGTATTTCAAGCATAACTAATTTATATTCAATTTTATGTTTCTTTACAGCCAAACGTCAAATACTGAAAACATAAATGTTTTAATAGATAGTCACAGCTGTTCTTCGAATCGACCGACTGGGCGAGACTTCAGTTATAAATAACAGCGCTATAAACTAACTACAGTAAATTAACACAGAAATCAAGAAAAATAAATTAAAAATGAAGGTAGTTCGTTCATTGCAGAGTTATGTTTAAAATATTTTTCTCAATTTAATTACAGATTTAATTTGTCTCTTGGTTGTTTTCATGTATGATAAATAAAAGTTTTGTTTTGGGTCTTTCTTTTTCATTGTTGTCTGCAACGACGTAGTTTCGGCTAAGTATGTTTCAAGAGGTTAACCTAGTGTTTGCATTATGCCTCACTTAGAAAGCATTAAAAATATTGTGTTCACACACACACACACACACACAGACATATGTATATATATATATATATATATATATTGTGTGTGTGTGTGTGTGTGTTTTAATGCAGGAAGGAGGGGCCAAGGGCAAATGCTCGCAAAAGGGCCCCCCCCCCTACATAGAAGAAGAAAAGAGCCAAAATCAAAGTCCGGGGTTTTCGAGATGCCTGGACACTTTGCGTTTGAAAGATGGGAGGTCATAGTCAGGAGGAAAGATGGATTGAGGAAGATTGTTCCAGAATTGACCGGTTGAGTAGATGAAAGCTTGAAAATACCGATTAACCCTTGCGTTAGATAGTTGGACAGAAAAGGAATGAGAAAGTGTAGAAAGTTTGGTGCTGCGTGCTCTCCTTAAAGGGGGAGGCATGCAGTCAGAGTTCAGAAGAGCAATGTCCGTTATAATAGCGATTGTAAACAGAGAGTCAGAAAACACTGCGGCGAAGAGAAAGGGACTGTAGACAATCAGTAAGAGGCACACGTAACCTCTTAGAAGCTGTTTTAGAAAGAGAATATATGTAATCTTTCCAGGAAAGATCACGAGAAAAAAAGGAGACACCAAGAATGTTAATAGAAGAGGAAGGATTGAGTTGTGTGTTGTTGAATGTAAGGGGATAGTCGTGTGGAAGATTGTGACGAATAGACAGATGGAGGAACTGAGATTTTAAGGCATTAAAAGCCACAAGATTTTCTCTGCTCCAATCAGATATAGCAGAAAGATCAGAGGCTACCTGCTCCATAGCCGTCCTACGTGAATCATGAAGTGACTGCTGTGAGGGATGCTTTGGGAAGCAGTGGACAAATGAAGAGTGGAATCACCGGCATAGGAGTGAATAGGACAGGAAGTGCGAATTAAAAGATCATTAATAAATAAAAGGAAAAGAGTGGGTGACAGGACAGAACCCTGAGGAACACCACTGTTAATAGCTTTCGGAGAAGAGCAGTGGTCATCTACAACCGCAGCTATAAATCGGCCGGAGAGGAAATTAGAGAGGAAGACACAGATAGAAGGATAGAAACCGAAAGAGGGTAGTTTCGAAATTAAAGATTTGTGCCAGACTCTATCAAAAGCTTTTGATATGTCTAGCGCAATCGCAAAAGTTTCACCGAAATCCCGAAAGGAGGATGACCAAGAGTCAGAGAGATATGCAAGATGATCGCCAGTAGAGCGTCCCATGCAGAACCCGTACTCACGATCTGAAAGAAGATTGTGGGAAGAGAGATGTTTAAGAATCTTCCTATTGAGGATACGTAGATTCAAAAACTTTGGGAAAGAAAGAAATCAAAGCATTTTGACAATAGAGTGTGTGTGTGTGTAGGGTATTATGATGATGTTCTATGTTCATTTATACATGCCTAAACGGCTCAAGTACTCTGCACAAAATTTATCGTTCCGGCCATGTGAGAACGGACCACAAAAACAGGGTATTGAGTCATTGTTTTCTCACACAGAGAAAAATGCATTAATCATAAAAAATACACATGGCGTTGGAAAGATCGTTTACACTTGGTTTAAAAAGAAATTGCATGTTGTTTGGTTTTGACCAAAATTGACGAAGCAACCAATGACGTTTGCGCATGAATACTTCACCAAAGAAAAGCTAGAGAAGCGGGCAGGATCAAAACGCAGGGTGCGCAATTGTGTTCCTGAGTGTCTGAAGTTTGCGAGAGCACCGTATCGAATGTTGTCGCCGAATGGAATCGAAGCAATGGCGCTGGATTTGAACCACGCCGGGTCCTCGTGGCCACGCACCGCACATTGTGGACAAACCAATATTATACATTATAAGACAGATTCTGAGGGAATTTCCTGGACTCTCTATGCCATCTTTTGTTCCAAGGAACAGGTTACGTTCTCTCAGAATCTGTTAAAGAAAGGTTCCTCTCAGAATTAGGTTCCAAATTTTGGACCGCATAAACACTGACGGGGAACCTACTGGCTCTTCTTTTGAACCTGTGTACCAGAAAGCTACACCATTAAACAAACATATACCGTCACTGTTAGGAACGTTTTATTACTTGCACGGAGAGCCATATTTCCGTGACTTCGTAGAAAATCCTTCCGTCAGTCACAGTCGCTTTTATGAAATACGACTTTTCATCAAAGTTTTCAAGAGATTGGCGGAATTTCATCAATCTGTAGAACCAATTAATATTTCCTTTTGGTAACTTTCTTTATTTGACTCTGATTTAATTAAACAAAATATATTTATTTATGCTTTGTAAAACAATTTTAGCAAAGAACTTTCATTAGGTAAAACAAATTCTGTTTGCATTTGAAAAAGTTTTATCAGAAGAAAATAATTATAACAAGAATTTCTTTGAAACTAAAACTATTAACATTAATTTTTGATCGATGGATTATTATTGTCATAATATGAATGTTGTATGAAACCATAACATTTCCTAGCAGTCGGTCATAGGCCATGAATAGGGCGTAAAATATCCATATACATTTAATTTCCTTTATGCAATTAATGAATGCACAATAACAAGCCGCAATAGGCATAAAATGGCTCATTATGTCAAACAACTATTTGTTAAACTCCGTATACCAATGAAGTAATTTTTATATTTGTCTGGACAGACAAGTGCAAAATGATGAAGTAAAAAATCGAAAATTTTATAAATTTTGAATTAATTATTCTTCAAAATTTGTGCTTTGTAATAAGTTAACAGAAAATATGAATTTTCATTTTGTATAAAATATATCTCAGTTTATGGTATTTAAGATTGGGAAAAAGAGCTTAGTGCTTTAAAATAAGGTTCAGATCTACAGATCTACAGAAGCTAAGGCTAACAAAGACCCTAAGATCCACTCTAAGGTTAGCCCGAAAGAAAGAAGAGAGTAGGGGGCTAAAAGAAGAGGATAAGGGGTTAAGTAAGTAGCGAAACCTATCATTCGTGGGTTAACATTCATTTAGAAAAAGAGAGAGAAAGACTCACCATCATCATCCGCCGGCCACTGCCGACAAATTGGAAAAATAATCGAAGAGAATAGGAAAGGGGTGAAAGATGAAAAGAAGTAAAATAAGAACGCTTACAAACCATGCAAAAACAGTCTTTAACTCAAACACTGTCATACCATGCAAACTGCAGACATGCAAGTAAAGAGAGGATAAGAAAAGAGGAAAAAAAGTATGAAGAGTATAACAAAAAGTAGGTTAGTTTACGCTACGAGCTACATCTAAGTTCGTGTTAGTCTAATTTTTTTTAATATAATTTTGTTGCTGGCATATTACACACTGGCATGTCACAAGCTGGCATTACTCGTCAACAGACTCAAACCTCAACCATTACCACCAAAGTTCCTGTTGCTAATTGTTTTATTATTTTAAACGACGTTAATATTTTTAAATGCCTATCTAAACGATTTTTAAACATATTAACGATGGTAGAGTGTACGGACGCGGGAAGATTATTCCATTAATTAATTACTTTAAACGTAAAAAAGCTTTTAGCGATATTAGTAATGAAAAGTCTGCCACGTAATTTAAATCCGTTATTACGAGTATTGCTACTATCGAAAATGAACAGTTTGTCAAAATTTACGTTATCGATTTTATTAACTATTTTGAAAACTTCAGTAAGGTCCCCCCTTAATCTCCTAGTTTCGAGTGAATGCTTTTTATAGAAATGCCTTCATTGCGCATGTGCAAGTTTTCTTTCCGCTTGCTCCGAGTCAGAGAAAATTGACATTTATTTCGATTGTGTGTTGAAACTATTCGTTATAGCAAAAATAAAGAAAACATTAGACGCAAAATTAATAATTGTTGAAGAAATTTTCATTTATTTACGACTAAGTCATTTTGAAACAAATATTCTTTGTTCAAACTATCACTTCTTCTTTTGTCTGCTTTTGCTTAAGAAAGATCCCCGACAACAAAATTCTGGAGTAACTTTATTGACAATCGGAATAATATAATTGTCGAGACTTTAACTGCCCTAATGTTAATTATGAGACTTTTACTGGTAATGAGGAGGGTTTGAGATTCATTGAGTTCATGGAAGATAATTTTTACGACAGATGGTTACCGAACCAACACGCGGTGACAATATTTTAGATTTGGTGATGACGAACGGCGAAAATATAGTCGAAGGTTTAAAAGTAGGCGAGAGTTTAGGATGTAATGATCATCAAATTCTTAAGTTTAAGTTATTGATAGAAAGCGCTAAGGATAGTAACGTAATAGAAGTCCCTGATTTTCGTAGGGCTAATTTTGATAGTTTTGCGGATAGGATGAGAGTAGTGGACTGGGATAAATTATTTATGGGTAATGACACAAATTTACATTGAGAGGCGTTCAAAGAAAGTTTTATGAATATCGAATGGGAGTTTATTCCTCGTAGACCCAAGCGCGCTAGAAATCATGGTAGGCCCAAGTGGTGGACTAGGGAAATAGGCGAGTTCATAAACGAGCGTAACAGAGCGTATAGGCTTAATAAGCGCAATGGCACGGCAGCTAACTTTAATAGATATATCGAGCTTAGACGTCAGGTTAAAAGATCAGTTAGGAATGCTAAGCGTAATTTAGAGATACTTATAGCTGCGGATAGTAAACATAATTCAAAAATGTTTTTTGAATACGTCAATAATCGTAAGCCGATAAAAGATAACACAGGCCCTCTAGTGGATGCTAACGGCGCTTTGGCTTCTGACGCTCAGGCGATGGCGGGTATTTTCAATAACATTTTTGCGACAATTTTTACCGTAGAAGACGTAAATACTGTCCCCGACGTGGACGATATCGTTCCATTTAGTAGCGAGACTATTTTGGATGAAATAACTGTTTACGAAGGTGAGATTGCGCATTATATCGATAGGCTAAAAGTTAGCAAGGCTCCAGGCCCTGACGCTTTTTATCCTAGACCAGGGGTGGGGAACCATTGGCACGCGTGCCAAACGTGGCACGCCAACGACTTTTTTCCGGCACGCGATTCCCCGAGCTCACCTTCAAAAAAATTAAATAAATAAATATCCAAATTCTTCGCTGAGTTTTATATTTTAACTTAATGTTTTCTGCTAAAAATGGTAAAGATTAACTTCTGTTTAATATATTATGTAGGTAAAATAACATTTTATTTTCTCTGTAATTTTTATGTATTCATAAGGGATTAAGAATCAATAAAAGAATATCTTTAATTTTATTTTCTTTCATTGTGCTTTAGTCAAGTAAAACGATTATGAGATTGGGCACTGTAATGTATTGGGAAAACTTGAAAAAACTTATGGCTGATTGATCTGATATATAAAAAAACAAAAAAAAAATCAGAATTATTGTTTACTCTTTTGCTGATGTTAAAAATTGCGTTTTAAAATTGTGTGGCTGTATATGGCAGCTATAATTACACTTAAAGGCTAATAAAAAATATCCACGCTATCAACAGGGTAGAACGACCTTCAAGTAAAAATTCCGTCACTAAATTTTACATTTATTCAATCTTACATGACTTACAATAATCACTCTTACAATATTCTTTGATTTTACCGCTCCAGTGTAATTTTTGAATATTTGAAAAGGTTCTCCCAATACTTAAAAGGCACCAAATAATAATATGTTCCCCAAAATTTCGGTTGGCACGTGAGAAAATTTTGCATCAAAGATTTGACGATTTTGGCACGCTCACTTAAAAAGGTTGCCCACCCCTGTCCTAGACATTTGAAAGATTTGAAAGACGTTATTGTAGGCCCCATAACGAAGATTTTTAATCATTCACTCGAAACGGGGATTATTCCTGAAGACTTCAAATTAGCTAACGTTACGCCCATTTTTAAAAAAGGCGACCGCACAGTAGCTAGCAATTATAGGCCCATTAGCTTCACGTCAATTGTCGGTAAACTATTGGAATCCGTCGTTCGGGATCGTATCATCGATCACTTAGAAAGTAGAGATTTGATTAATAGCGGTCAGCATGGGTTTCGACGCCATAGATCTTGTTTAACTGATTTGTTAGAATTTTATAACGAAATAGTGCGCGAATACGATAGGTATACAGCGGCTGACGTTATTTATTTAGATTTTAAAAAGGCGTTCGATACAGTTCCGCATAGAAGATTAATTGCGAAGGTTAAAGCGCACGGTATACGCGGTCAGGTAGCTAACTGGTTAGAGGAATGGCTTCGTGCTAGGAGACAGAGGGTCGATGTTAATGGTAGTGAATCGGGGTGGTTGGATGTAGGTAGCGGTGTCCCACAGGGTTCAGTGTTAGGGTCATTGCTATTCGTAATTTACATTAACGACATAGATGTAGGATTGACTAGTAACGTATCAAAATTCACGGACGTTACTGAAATAGGCGGTAAGGTTGTTAACGAGGACGATAGAAATAGGCTCCAAGACGATGTAAATAGGATTATGGAGTGGACGAAAAGGTGGCAGATGCAATTTAACGTAGGCAAATGTAAAGTTTTTCATATAGGTTCTCGTAACAATAATTACACGTACACGATGGATGATAAAGAGTTAGCGAGCGTTGACGAGGAAGTAGATTTAGGCGTACGCGTATCTAAGGATTTAAAAGTTAGGAACCAGTGCCTGGAGTCTTGCGCAAAAGCTAATAGGATGTTAGGCTTCATAGCGCGTAATTTCGAATTTAAATCGAAGGATATTATATTGCCCCTTTACAAGTCCATAGTCAGGCCTCATTTAGAATATGCCGTTCAGTTTTAGTGCCCGTATTTGCGTGAGGATATTGATAGGTTAAAAAGGGTTCAGCGTCGTGCCACGAAACTAATTCCGTCATTACGCAACAAGCCTTATGAAGATAGGATTAAAGAGTTAGACTTGCATTCATTCGAAACTAGGAGATTAAGTGGGGAGCTTATTGAAGTTTTCAAAATCGTTAATAACATCGATAACGTAAATTTTGACAAACTGTTCACTTTCGATAATAGCAATACTCGTAATAACGGATTTAAGTTGCGTGGCAGACGTTTCATTACTAATATCGCTAAAAACTTCTTTGCATTTAAAGTAATTGATAAATGGAATAATCTTCCCGCGCCCATCGTGAACTCTACCAGCGTTAATATGTTTAAAAACGGTCTAGACAGACATTTTAAAAATATTAACGTTGTTTAAAATAAAAAACAAGTGGCAACAGGAGCTCTGCGGGTCGTAATCGTGGATGAGTCTGTTGACGTCTAATACCAGCTTGTGACATGCCAGCGTGTCATATGCCAGCAAAAAAAAAAAAAATGAGACTAACACGAACTTAGTTGTAGGTTGTTGAGTAAATTAACCCACTTTTTGTTATTCTTTATACTTATTTTTCTTCTCTCTTTATTGCATGTCTGTAGTTTGCATGTTTGCATGGTATGATAGTGTTTGAGTTAAGAATGTGTTGTAATGCGTTCTTATTTTACTTCTTTTCATCTTTCACACCTTTCCAGCCTAGTGGGCTGCATCCTCTCCCTCCCTATGGAGTGGAGGATCGGTCTGCAACAGTTGGAAGAATGTGTTACTTTGAGTTAAGAATGTGTTGTTATTGAGTTAATAATGTATTGCATGGTTTGTAAGCGTTCTTATTTTACTTCTTTTCATCTTTTTCCGGCAGAGTGGGCTCTACCTCCCTATGGAGTAGAGGACCGTTCTGTAATCTTTCCTATTCTCTCCGTCTATTTTTCTGACTTGTCGGCAGTGGCCGGCGGATGATGATGGTGAGTCTTTTTTCTCTTTTTCTGAATGAATGTTAACCCACGAGTGATAGGTGTTGCTACTTACTTAACCCCTTATTCTCTTCTCTTAACCCCCTACTCTTTCCTTTCTCTCGGGCTAACCTTAGAGTGGATCTTAGGGTCTTTGTTAGCCTTAGCTTCTGTAGATCTGTAGAATGTGGTTACAGAATCCGAATTTAGAAATTTTTCTTAATTAAAACGGATATATAAAACTTAGTTAACATTAGTTTGGTTCCGACCGAATTGTTTATTCTCACGAAGGTTAAACTTGTCGCCCACCTTAGACCTACAGCTTTATGTGGAATTCGACCACGACCCACCAGGAAAGTCAGAATTTACAAAGTCGTCGACCGGATTCTATCTCACGACTCCCGATCAGCAGCCCAGCGTCTTAACCGCTAGGCTACTCAGAGTACCTATTACCACCAACCAATTTCATTTAAGGTCGTATGAACAGCTAGGTGAGCTGAGCGCCAATTGTCTTCGCTGGGAATCGAACCCAGGAAGAAATAGAACGTTCAGTAAACCTTGTGAACGTTTATACAATGTCAATAAAACATTTATGACGTTTACTAAATGTCCCATTTCTTGTTGGGAAGTCAGCGATGCTAACCATTATATATATATATATATATATATATATATATATATATATATATATATCCTTCTTTTTATGTAGGAAGGAGGAGCCAAGGGCGAACGCCCGCAAAAATGCCCCCCTGCTATGTAAAAAGGAGAGAACCTAAATCAAGGTCTCCGAGGTTCATAATACCATTTTTTTTAATTTTGAAAAAATTGAATAGTGCGTAAAATGGATTATGTGCAGTGAAGAATAGATGAAGAGGTTTATGTTTGAGACCATGCTGGACTATTCACAGGGTAGATGAGACACGGAAAAAGCTCAGCTAAAGGAGACAGTCAAAGGAGAAACGGGAGTTGCAGCACTTCCTGTCTCCTGCCTAACGTCTCAACCCCTTGGAGTACTTCTCTGGTCGATTGGTCTCCAATATCTCCTCCTCTCTCTCTCTCTCTCTCTCTCTCTCTCTCTCTATATATATATAGATATATATATATATATATATATATACACACACACCTCGGTGGTGTAGTGGTCAGCGTCGCTGACTACGAATCCATCGGCCCAGGAATCGAGACCCGGTGACGGCAGCCGGCACGCAGCAAAACCCAGCTGTTCATCCTTCCACATAATAAAGAAAGTGGTTGGTAGATAAATGGGTACCCTGGGTGGCCTACTGGTTAAGACGATGGGCTGCTGGTGGGGCGTGGTCATTCGTCAGAATGAAGAATTCGGGCGGAAGCTAACCAAAGGTTGGATCACCTGAAGATCCATCACCCCAGCCTTTTCTAGTTAGCTTTATAAGGCTAACTAACGAAAATATAACGACCTAACCTAACTAATCATTAGGTCAACTGTAAGCCCTTCAGGACTGGTTAGGCTAGGTCGTGATATTTTCATAAGTCAGTCTTATAAAGCTAATTAAAAAAGGCTGGGGTGACGGATCTTCAGGTGATCCCAAAGGTTATATATATATATAATATATATATTGACAGAGATACCTTCAAATATGATACTTTCGTGATTTTCCTTTGGCCTTCTGAGAAATAACATTCAAGATGAGTATGGCGTTCGACCTCGTTATAAGGGACTCTCGAGCACGACACCCTTAATCGCATCTAGCCTCTCTCTTAGAAGAACTCCAGTGACACGTTAGATCTCATTATGTAAACAACGTTGTAACAGGCCCCATTTGCCTGGTGTCATTCACCTAACTTTATATAAAGATTTTCATTAACTAGCGCGTATTATAATACCGAAGTCATTAATCACGTGCACATTTATAACATTTCAATACAACTTTCATTCAAACAACTGCAACCTTAATTGTTTCACTTAAATCTCATTTATTTTGTTTAATAAAAGAAGAAAACTGACTATTAATTTTCTTAATTGATAACATTATTTGGTCTGAAAAGATCATGGTGTCCCCAGCCTCAAGCATTCATAACACTGGGGAACAAAAAATTTATTTTTTCTTGGTGCCTGAGATTTTAGACCTCATTCTGAATATTTTCATGCCACTGATTCAGAAAATATCATCCATTTTGTTCTAGCAGCTCTAGTTTTTGAGATATTGCATATGTCATTACATACTTTATTACCCTTCTGGAACGGTATTATGAGTTGCTCGTAAATCTAAATGCATCTGTATAATTAAATTGTAGCTATGATTTTGCTGATGTTGCTGTTTTGCATGTGTATTGTACATGTACTAACGTGAATTCTTTCCTGTTACAGGTGTTGACATGGCTTCATCACGAAGAAAGTGTTTAAATCATCCAGATGTGTTTTGTTTTATCTGCGGAGAGTACACGTTCATTGAACAGAGAAAAACTATTACTGATTTTGTGAAAAAAGCTTATTTTGCCTATTTCAAAGTACAACTAGGGGACCAAGATAAGCCATGGGCTCCTCATGTTGTGTGTAAAACGTGTACGGAGCATCTGCGGCAATGGACCAACGGAAAGAGGAGGTGCCTGAAATTTGGTATACCAATGGTATGGAGAGAACAGAGAAACCACAGTGATGACTGTTACTTTTGTTTGGTGAATATAAAGGGCATCAATGGACGTAACCGGAGTAAATGGACGTATCCTGACATAGACTCAGCTAGACGGCCTGTTTCACATTCAGATGAGATACCTGTCCCATCATTCAGCCATCTTCCAGAGCTCCCTCAAGAAGATGATGAATCTGCTACTGACAAAGAAAGCATATGTGGGCAAAATGACAGTGATTTCGAAGGACCGTCATCAGTTGCAGAAGGTTTTAGTCAACACGAATTAAACGACCTCATAAGGGACTTAAGTCTTTCGAAGAAATCGTCTGAATTGTTAGCTTCCAGGCTGGGAGAAAAAAATTTACTGCTGCCGGGAACGAAAATCACGTTATATCGCGACAGAGAAAAGGATTTACTGCCCTTCTTCTCAAAAGAGAACGATTTAGTTTTCTGCAACAATGTGCGCGGATTGCTGATGAAAATGGGCATATCGGAATACACACCAAGTGAATGGCGGTTATTCATAGATAGCTCCAAACGGAGCCTAAAATGTGTTCTTCTACACAACGGCAACAGATACAGATCACTCTCAATTGGTCACTCAGTCGGTATGAGAGAAGAGCACGGGACAGTCGCCCTAGTCCTAGAAAAGATATCATACCGAGACCACCAATGGGTGATCTGTGTGGATCTGAAGATGGTGAATTTTCTCCTGGGCCAGCAGAGCGGGTACACCAAGTACCCGTGCTTTATATGTCTCTGGGACAGTAGAGCTAAAGATGAACACTGGGTGAGAAGACAGTGGCCTCTGAGAGAAAACATGGTGGTTGGAGAAAAAAATATCATCAAAGAAGCTTTGGTTGACAGAGAAAGGATCATATTGCCACCACTGCACATCAAACTAGGTTTGATGAAACAATTTATAAAGGCTTTGAACAGAGATGGGACGTGTTTTGGCTACATATGTAGAAAATTTCCTGCGCTGAGCATGGAAAACTGAAGGCAGGTATTTTCGATGGACCGCAAATCCGGGAACTCATGAAAGACCCGCGTTTCCAAGATTCAATGGACAACATTGAGGCACGTGCGTGGTCATCGTTTAGTATGGTTGTGAAGAATTTCCTTGGGAACTATAAGGCCGATAACTACGGTGAACTAGTGGAGAATATGCTCTCTTCTTTCTGTAAACTTGGCTGTAAAATGAGCATCAAACTGCATTACCTCCACAGTCATTTGGATCGTTTCCCAGATAACCTCGGTGATCTAAACGAGGAACAGGGTGAACGATTTCACCAAGAACTAAGGACCATGGAAGAACGGTACCGCGGACGATGGGATACTCACATGATGCAGATTACTGCTGGAGCATCCAACGCGAATGTCCTGGCACATCTCATCGCAAGAAATCTCAGAAACGCGGTTTATGTGAGATGTCTCAATGAAAGAACATTTTTTGCCGTTCGTGTCTCAAGCTTGTTTGAATTTAATAAATATTTTTCGTACCTTATGCTTGTTTGATGTTAATACACTATTTTTGCTGACATTCATCATACTTTTGTATTCAATGACAACAACAGTGATTGCCAGTCAGCAATTATATAATATTATACATTATATAGAAATATATATAGATATATATCATATCTTGATAAGCAGAGCTGATGGAGAAAAACTAATGTCATTTTTAGAATCAGCGACCTCAATATACCCAGAAACAGGTCTAACATCTAAGTCACCAAAAGTTGTGTTCCGCAGTGATATAATCATTAACATTAACAGCCTAACCTAATTAACATTATTATTATTATTTTTATCATTATACTGTTAACGAGGCTCTCTCTCTCTCTCTCTCTCTCTCTCTCTCTCTCTCTCTCTCTCTCTCTCTCTCTCTCTATATATATATATATATATATATATATATATATATATATATATATTACCTTGGGTCAGCTTTGGGCGTAAGCAGGGGTTCACACACTCGCCTGTTTAGTGTACTCGTGAAAATAACGTGACCGTTTTGAGGATAAGTGAGGGTGAGTGTGTGATAATTCATCAATGAAGTTGGGTAATTTTTATGAGGTAACACTTTTCGTACATCAACAGAAAATATAGTCGGAAAAAAGTTATGGTGATGTAATTAGGTTACGTTAGTTAAGGTTTAGTTAAGTTTGATTATGTTAGACAAGGCTTTGATACATATAATTGACAATTTGGGCAACCCTTTTGAAGAAACCAGTCAAGACCTCATAAACATATATAATAAGGTAGTAGGTTCACAAACAGCGCTTCAGGACTTAGCAGAACACCGAGCACATGGAATGCATCAGTTTAAGGATTACATGCACCAACGACTTGAAGAGCAAACTGTTCCAATTGAGTCAGCGGTGAAGCGAAATCAGGTGAAAATAATTAAAACCCAAAAGCCAGTGCAAATCAAAGACAGCTTAAAAATGAGATCAATAAAAAAAGAGGCCAGCTCATTTTCAAAACTGTACACTGGCTGTCAACATCGAGGTGTTGACTTGGATGATTTCTTCAGACATGAGAATCACCCATTTCCTCCATTACTATCAGAATATGGGCACCTAAGGAAAACTAAAAAATCAGATCTCCTGCAATGCTTCAAAAATTTGGCAGATTATCCCAATGAAAAGCCTGTAGCGTCATGTGTCATACTTGATGGACCAGCTATAGCTCATATGCTACCTCCTGGAGAAGCAAAGACATTTGATGATTATTGTGAGAAGTTTGTGAATACAATTCTTCGGGAATGGGATGATGTTAAACGAATTGATGTTATCTGAGATGACTATCGCTCGGACAGTTTAAAGGCAGATACTCGAACGTCTAGAGGTGCTGGCATAAGGCGACGTGTTCTTAGTAACACACCTATTCCAAGAAACTGGAAAAATTTTTTGTCAAACAATGACAACAAAAGTGAGCTATTCGATCTACTTGCAGATAAATTTACAACTCGCCTTGGCAAAGAGATCGTAACTACAAAAGGAAAAGAAATAAGATGCAATAGACCTATGTGTATTCATGTGGAACTGCAACCATGTAGTCAAGAAGAGGCAGATACTAGAATTTTGTTACATGCGAAAGATGCCAGCCAAGATGGACACAAGTCAATTGTCATTCGGACAGTAGACACTGATGTCGTAGTGCTAGCATTGTCATGTTTCAATGATCTCGAAGCTGATTTCTTGTGGATTTCATTTGGTGTAGGGAAGAATTTGCATTATATTCCAGTACATTTACTTTTCAGTGTACTTGGTGCAGATAAAGCAATGGCCCTACCATTCTTCCATGCGTTCACTGGAAGTGATACGACATCCTCGTTTGCAGGTTACGGGAAAAAGTCTGCATGGGAAACATTTAACAGTCTTCCTGAAATTGCCCAAACATTTAGGCTTTTGTCCCAACAGCCCACAGATATTGAAGACTTTATGGAATATTTGGAAACATTTGTTGTCTTACTGTATGACAAATCCTCATCAAGTTCTAATGTGAATGAGTGCAGAAAGGAGCTCTTCACCAAAAAAGGAAGATCCATGATAGAGTACCACCACCCAAAGCAGCCTTAGTTCAACATGTATTGCGGTGTGCATATCAAGCTCGATACTGTTGGGGACAGTGTTTCATAAAGCAACCTAACCTGCTTGATCCAGGAGCTTGGGGTTGGCACAAAAATGAACAGTCTACTTGGGAACTTACATGGACAACTCTTCCAGAAGCATCAGTAGCATGCAAAGAACTACTGAGCTGTTCCTGTAAGAACTGTAACACAAGCCGCTGCAAGTGTAAAAAAGCGTTACTAAAATGTACAATGTACTGTAAGTGCAATAACTGTGAAAATGGTGTTGATGGACATGAGATTATAAGAATGATGATAATGTCAACTGACTGTATTTACATTCATTTTTGTATCTTAAAATTGCAAAACTGTATATATATATTATACTGTATTATATATATTATACATAACTGTATAATATATATTTTAATATTATATACCGGGTGTCCGAGAATTATCTGTATAATTTTTGGCTGTTATTAAAAGTCAACCATGAAGTGTAGAAATTCCAGTGTTGTCCCATTTTACAGAGAATCTCATTAAGTTTTTTCTGATACCACGTTTTGACAAGTTTTTTAGAAATGTACGCGGGTGACAGACATTGATGATTTAAAAGCAAGAATCACAGCTGCTATTGAGCGAATTGATGTGGATATGCTGCAGCGTACATGGCAACATTTGGATTATCGATTGGATGTTTGCGAATCACTGATGGTGCACATATCGAATGTTTGTAACAACGTTACTTTAATAAAAGAAACTTTTGAAAATACAGATTCTAAATAATCTTGTTTAAGATGAAATTGTACAGATAATTTTCGGACACACTGGAATTTCTAAAAAACTTGTCAAAACTTGATATCAGAAAAAACTTAATGAGATTCTCTGTAAAATGGGACAACACTAGAATTTCTACACTTCATGGTTGACTTTTAATAACAGCCAAAACTTGTACAGATAATTCTCGGACACCCTGTATATTAAAACTATTATCAATACACTTAAAAATTCCATTTGTATTACTAAATAAACTACATGCTAACATAATTACACAAATGCATGAAAGATAGGTAAATGTTGCAATGATTTGATTATTCCTATTGATATTTTTGTTTTACACATTTTATCCGCCATTTTGAAAATGGCGGCCATTATCTTTGTGAACTACCAACAGAATTACTCTCACATATTTATAGATAAATTCTAAAATATTTCATGCCTTTTTTCAGACATGCATAAATTAATTTCTTTAATGTTTTGATAATTTCTGGTGATTTTTAAACTTTTCTCTCTAATGGCCGCCATTTTGAAAATGACGGCCATAATCTTTGGGCCCTACCTCAAAAATTATTCTCACATGTGTATAGATAAGCCACAGAAAGCTTCATGCTTTTTTCCAGAAATGCATGATTTTTAGGGAAAAATCACTTTATCCGCTGTACTATTACAAGAAACTAAATTTGGGAGAACTGGTGCTCGAGAGGACTTCAAATACTACCGCCAATATGCTGAAAGTTTTTTGAAGCAACTTTTCACTGGAATCCAATTTGAGATGTTTACTCGTAAATTCTTAATTACTATAACAAATAACCATAATACAATTCAGGAGCATCATAGTATGTCCTCATGAAATAAGTCTTCGTTGCTGAGGTAACACAACTGATTTCGATATACATTATAATTACGAAAAAATTTAAATAGATAAAAAATCACGCTGGATAGAAGCTGTTGATAATAATAATGATACTACTACTACTACTACTAACTAATAATAATAATAATAATAATAATAATAATCCTTGGAGATATATTATTGGGGTGTCCGGCGAATTTGTCTACAACAATTTGTCTAAAGATACAATTCATCTACAACAATTTGTCTACAACAATTTATCTACAACAATTAGTCTACAGATACAATTTATCAACAATAATTTGTCTGCAGATACAATTTGTCTAGAGAGGAAAAATGAAAGCTATTTGATGTTAATTACACTGCCCAACACCAATTTTGCTGATTTAATTCTAACACCTGTTTTTAGGTAACTTTAGTGTACTGATTTAAAAAATCACCTTAGTTTTTGCTATCACGTCAGGTTTTCGAGCAATCAAATACGGAGATATCGCATTTTGGCAGGGTTATGCCCAATTTTTTTTCTTTCAAAAAATAAGTTTTTACATACTCAGAATCAACATGGAAAGGTAAACAATTGTGCAGGGAGTAAACTTTAATATACAATGGTAATATTGACACATAAAGTGATTAAAAGTGTTTAAATAAGCAAAAAATGAATCCATGATGATGACGTCACGCTCACACCTGGGGAAATCACAGATACCAAGATTTTAATATGTTGTACATAACCTTTAGATTTAATGCACAGATTTGAGTATTCCACAGATAAAATTTTAACAGCAAAACAGCTGTTAACAGGTCTCAAAAATCATCAATTTTGATAAGTGCCCTTCATGGATCACCCAAAATAGGCATATTGCATTGCACATTGCACGAAAACCTGATGTGATGGACAAAATCTAAGGTGATTTTTGAAATCAGCACATCAATATTATCCAGAAACAGGTCTTAGTATTAAATCACCAGCAAAATGTTTTTTTGTTGGGCAGTGAATTATTAATTTTTTCAAAAAAATGGAAAATTTTATTTTTAATTTGAAAAATTTTATTGACAAAAAAGATAAAACGTACATTCATTTTATTAAAATGCTAAAAAGAAAGGTTGTGGGCTATACTACGAACATAGTCGATGATGTTCTCAGGATTGAAGTTTTCAAGAATTCTTCTGATGCGTTGAGCAGCATCACGGTTCGCTCTGGATTTTGTAGTTCTCTTCCAGCCACGTACTGCTCAATTTGAGCCTCGTTGAACTCTGCTCTTTCTTCAGCCACTTTACAACCAACAAAATTCGAGCTATTGAAGAATAGGGACCCCAGCCTTCTTTAGTTAGGCTTATAAGCTAACTAACGAAAATATCACGATCTAACCTAACCAATCGTTAGGTTACCTGTACGCCCTTGACGAGGTTAGGTTAGGTCATGATATTTTCGTTAGTTAGCTTATAAAGCTAACTAAAGAAGGCTGGGGTCCCTATTCTTCAATAGCTCCCAAAATTTTGCGCCACCATTGCATCAATATCCTTTCCATTAAAATCCTATTGTTTTATTATGCTAGGCAAACTAGTTTTTTAAAGTGGCTTCTTATTAAATATTTCAATTTCTCTTAATATATTTTTTTTTCGAAGTATTTTCCTGTTGAAACATTAGGTTTGCCATTCTTAACTTGTTGAATTTTGGGTCGCTATTCTTAACTTGTTGAATTTTGGGTTCGCTATTCTTAACATTTAATTTTAGGTTCGCCATTCTTAACATGAGGTAAATGGGTTCGCTATTCTTGACCTGATCCGTTCTCTTGACAAATTGTATCTGTAGACAAATTATTGTAGATAAATTGTATCTGTAGACTAATTGTTGTAGAAAAATTGTGTAGACAAATTGTTGTAGATGAATTGTATCTTTAGACAAATTGTTGTAGATGAATTGTATCTTTAGACAAATTGTTGTAGATGAATTGTATCTTTAGACAAATTGTAGACAAATTCGCCTAAAACCATATTATTGGCTATAATTAGAAACTTTGTATTTTTTTATGTAGAAAAGTGGGGCCAAGGGCGTGTCCCTGCAAAAACTGCCCCCCTTCATAGGAAAGAGAGAGCCAAAATCAAGGTCTTCGAGGCTCACAATGCCATTTTATTTTTTATAAATTTTTAAAAGATTGTGTAGTGTGTAAAATGCATGCATGTGTAGTGAAGAATAAAGGGAGAAGTGTGTTTGAGAACATGCCTATATATATATATATATATATATATATATATAATATATATATATATATATAATATATTAGTGATGTAGGTCACATCCGCATCCGCATCCGCGGAACATCCGCACATTTTCTCGCATCCGCGTCCGAGTCCGCATCCGCACTTTGGACTGCGGATGTCGTGCGGATGTGGACCGTTGAGATAAAATGTCATTAATAAGCGGAAATTATCAAATTCTACTATATTAATAGAACTAGTTCATTGTGCGCAAAAGTGATGCAAGCGACAAGACGAGAGGCTGTTCTTGTATGAAGTTACTCTCTTGCAACCTACTTAGATCCACGTTACAAAGCTAAGTTATTTTCACCTAGTACATTAGAACGAGTTAAATCATCACTTGGCAAAGCAGTTGAAGAGCTTCAATCTCTTGAATCTGTCGCTTCGCCACCCACCAAAAGAATAAAAGTTTCAGTGACAGAACCAACACCTTCAACAAGCAAATCTATCACAGAATCTGTCTCTCAGTTTCTTGAGTCAAGCAGCAATGACGAGACCTACGCGATGTCAAAAGATGTAGTAAAAATGATCGAGAGCTATCACCAAGAAAAACGCCTGGCTGCATGTGACAATCCTATTAGTTGGTGGAAAAATACGCAGAATATCTATCCATACTTGAGTAAACTTGCAAGGAAACATTTAGCCTGTCCTCCAACAAATGTACCAAGCGAGAGATTATTTAGCAGTGCTGGATTAATATATGATGAAAAGAGAAACAGACTGGCAGCAGAAAAGGCAGAAAAATTAATGTTCCTTAAGCATAACCTTCCTATAATTAAGTTTGAACATTAAACGATGAACATCTTAGTTTACTTTATTTTAATTACTCATTTATAAATATGCCTAATAAAACTTTAAACTTAATATAAATAGTTATCAAGCTAATTAAAGATCTCTTTCTATAAGGTGGAGGTTGGGGAAAGAGGTCGGTGGGGTGCATTTGAGTTGGGTTCACGTCCCGCATCCTGGTAACACAATTATGGTTTCTAATTGTGGCTGAAACTCAACAAAATATAACGAATTTATTTGCAGACGAATTCACTAATTGATTTCTATATTAGTTAGATGCTTGATATTATTTTATATGTTCAGAGAAAAGTACAGCAATTATTGTACAATTAATCAATTATACTACATTATAGCTACAGCTCTCTCTATATAATAACTTATTATATAGGTTAAACACAACAAATCTCGAATATATCCTAAAAAATAACGAAAATGTAGACATCCGCATCCGCATCCGCGGATGTTGAAATCAAACATCCTCATCCGCATCCGCATCCGCGGATGTGAAAAAAATGACATCCGCTACATCACTAATATATATATATATATATATATATATATATTTAGGAGAAATCCAATGACAAGGAGGAATGTAAATGCCATGAAAGTCTTCTTTAATGCGCAACGTTTCGAGCAATACGCTCATCATCAGGCTAGATAATAACAATATGAAATTAGAATCAATAAATAAATGTGAACAAGACAAAATAATTTCTATAAAACCTATTCATTAAAAGCAAATTTTAAAAAGACTAAAAGAAGAGGGTTAAATTCAAAGTTATAAAAATTTACATAAAAAATTACAAGAAATTTAAAAAGCTATTTTTAAATTACATATAGTAAATTTGAAATTAGTACACTGGAATAATTAACACTAATACAATGGAATAATTAACACTACGAACCTTTCAATGCTGGTTCCGAGGAACGAGTAATTTAAAACAAAACAAAACAGGAAACAAGCTATGGGTTGGGCGGTTGGAGAGTTATAAGTTAGGGGAGGGGGGATTATAAAAAATTGGGGAGGGGGGAGGGGGGAGGGGAGTTGGGGAGGGGGATTATAAAAAACTTAGAGGGACAGCTGAGGAATCCACGTTTACCTGCCCAAGGTGTCTCCTTGGTACTTATATTGGCAGCACCGTGCGCTCCCTCAGGGCTAGATTTTATTCGCATATGGGAATAAGTTGCCGAACAAGTAAAATTTTAAATAAAAAAGAAGCCTCTAGTATTCGGGAACATAGTATAAAATGTAAAACTGATGTCACTTTAGATAATTTTAAAATTCTCGGTTGTAATTCTTGTCCTAACTCACTTAGAATTTTGGAATCTCTTTATATTAAAACATTGACCCCTTCTCTAAACGTGGATTCCTCAACTGTCCCTCTAAATTTTTTATAATCCCCCTCCCCCCTCCCCCCTCCCCAATTTTTTATAATCCCCCCTCCCCTAACTTATAACTCTCCAACCGCCCAACCCATAGCTTGTTTCCTGTTTTGTTTTGTTTTAAATTACTCGTTCCTCGGAACCAGCATTGAAAGGTTCGTAGTGTTAATTATTCCATTTTTATTAGTGTTAATTATTCCAGTGTACTAATTTCAAATTTACTATATGTAATTTAAAAATAGCTTTTTAAATTTCTTGTAATTTTATATGTAAATTTTTATAACTTTGAATTTAACCCTCTTCTTTTAGTCTTTTTAAAATTTGCTTTTAATGAATAGGTTTTATAGAAATTATTTTGTCTTGTTCACATTTATTTATTGATTCTAATTTCATATTGTTATTATCTAGCCTGATGATGAGCGTATTGCTCGAAACGTTGCGCATTAAAGAAGACTTTTCATGGCATTTACATTCCTCCTTGTCATTGGATTTCTCCTAAATATTAAATTGAAGCTTTGTAGAAGCAAACCGCATGACTATATATATATATATATTAGGGTGTCACTAGGTAATAGGGGGAAAATTAAACGATGGATATTTTCCTATGACACCCCCTAAAATTGTTCCATTTGGTGTAAAACATACGGAAGAGAAATTTGGTCCTGATTGGTCATCATTTAAAGGTCGCCCTCGTCACTGAAAACAAGACCCATTTGTTGACGTCAACAAGCTGTTCAGTGTTCACAACTTGGGCCGAACCAGATAATAAAAAACAGGCAATTTGGTGAAATAACGAAAGTAAGACATTTAAAAACGCAAAGAATACAAACAGTTTATTATATAATCAAAATAGAAGACATAATTTGGCGAATAATGGTACAAAATGGAGAAGCAACAAAAGCAAACTTTGAGAATAAAATACATATACAGTAGCAGAATAATTGGTGCTCATACGCTGATCAGTGATTAGTTCTTTCGCGTCCTCACTAATGCTGATTTGTTCGGAGCTGGTGTTGCTTTCTGTGGTCAGTGACAACTTGAACGAGGAACTGGAGCTGTTCTTCTTTCACTGTCAACTTTCCGTTCAGCTCCTTCACCAGAGCCACGGCCCGTTCTGCTCTGTCGTTCACCACTGCAAGTTTGGAGACCACATCCCGAGCTTGCACGTATTCAGAGTTTGACGTCCATGAACTGGGATGGTGGAGCAGAAAGCAATCTGGCAACTGAAGTTTTGAGAAGAATCCTCGGGTGTTCTTTGTGATCAGTTGCTCCAGTCCTTTGCTGTCACTGAGGAACATAGTATCAAGAACCAAAGGTCGTTTTGGCGGCATGTGAGGGGCTTCTTGATCTAACGCTGCAACCATGCTGCACTTCACTTCCATCGATATCCTCTCATCAAAGAACGCCAGACCCACTGCCTCCTCCGAATGGTACCACAGGTGCGCAGACAGCTTCTTGGTGGTACCATCAGAGATCTTCTTGTGCGGGTATCGAAGGAGCGTCCTCATCAATTTCCAATCATTCAGCGGAGCTTCGATGGACAGATGAGCTGTTGCCCACGCTTTCATGTAAACTAGAACAGAAAAGAGGCAGATATCTCGAATTCCGCGTTCCTCAGTGTTCGTCAGTTTAAACTGTTTCGGAAGAGCCAGATCTTGATGGCATAGAGCCCCTTAGCCATCCATCTCGCCCGGTGCATAGCACCAGGGGCGCGGAAGTTTAGTCCCTTGTATGGAACTCCTCCAAGAAAGATGACGGAAAGATCGAGGAATTCCTGATAGTCATCACGAACTTCAAGTGCTTGTGATTTTGCAAACTCAATGAGCTCCGTTCTATGCTTAAAAATAGCTGCTTTGGTGAACGCATCTGTGTCCGCAGTTTGGAACTGTTGCTGGTCAATGCGGGTCCAATAATCATGGAAGCGCTTGAAAAGCAGAATTTCTGGACCGGTAGATACTGAATCTAGCGATGCTGCGAATGCCGCCTGTAGCACCAACTCCAGTACATGGTGTCTGCACGCGCAGTGTAACAGGTCACGTCCAACTTTTTCTTCCAGAAGAACACAAGTTCCTCCACGGTGGCCTGTGTTTGTCGCGGTTGTGTCGAAACACATAGATTTGACATGATCGGTCACTCCCCATTCATTCAGGCAATCTATGATGGCATTTGTTTGTGCCACCGCGGTTCCTGACAGAAGTTTTGGCACCCGAGGAGCTGCTCTGTCCCGGAGCCAGATACAAGAATAGGTAAGCGGTCAACATATTCTCGTGACGTCAGATCTTGCATGAGTTTTCCGTCCCAGTGAACAGTCAACGGACTATTGCCTTGGAACTCGCTCTTCAGTTGCCGAGCCTTAAGGGTACGGAATTTTTCACGCTGACGATGAATGGATCCACGATTGATGTTGTAGTCGCTAGCATCATGCCCTAAGCTGGAAGCTGCCTCAAACAGCAGATATGGGCCTTTCTTGACGAGAGTTGCGTGCGATCAAGCGCTGCCGCCAATTCCGATGTCATGATGTTCTTCGTTGCTCTTTGTTTAGACGCTAACGAACCACCACATGCTCCTTTTTCTTCGCTATCATCTGAGCTGGAGGATGAGGACTCCAAAACCGCTTCGTTGGATACTGCCTCCATTTCAGCTGCTGATCGCTTTCTTCGTTTCTCCTCTTCCTCCCGACGTCGAGTACAATCTTTGACTTGGCGCTGATGGGTCATGTCCAAACCTGCCATTGAACCTGGACGTCCTTTCTGGCGCTGCTGCTGAAGGAACTCCCAATCCTCTGGGTACTTGACCAATTTCTCACAATCAGCGTGGGCGATGTCAAGAGACGATCGAGGCGTTCAATGAATTCTTTTTCTTTCGTCTTGTGTGAATCGCTCGTCCTTGAGGCGTGTTTTTTGAGTCCTTTCCACTCCTCGAAGACTTTATCCAGTTTGCTGACGCAGTGTGTCTCGAGTCTGGTTGGAATGTGAGCTTTCTCCCAGAAGGACATCACTGCTCGAAGTGACTTCCTCAACGCGTCACGTATTGTCATTTTCTTTTCATGGTGAAGGTAAAGGAAGTAACCGAATGCTTGCCTGTAGGAAGGAAGCTTGCATCCTTTCACCTCATCAACCGCTGCCCCTAATAGCTATATACACTTCCGGGTTTCCATCACCAGAAATCACGTAGCTGAAATGAGAAACGGTGAATCGTTAAGTATTGTTCACTTTATTTCTCAGATATTCAGACACACACAGATACACACACACATATATAGAGATATATATATACTAATGAACGATTATGGAGACGCCGCCAAGCATTAAACTTTGGAAGGCGGGGGCGACCTTTTATAGTTATTCAAATAAAAAGATTTTTCAGTCACCATGTTTTTTTTACCAATGGAATAGATTCGCGGGGTGTCAGCATGAAAATTTCAAATTTTGCATTTAAGTGACACCCTAATATATATATATATATATTATATATATATATATAATATATATATAATATAATATATATATATACAGACACGTTTATATATACGTTTATATATACGTATATATATATACGTTTATATATACGTTTAATAATAAATCTCAAAACATCTCTCATATGTATACAAGCCTTAATAATATCAATAACTTCTGAAATCAATCGAAACCAATTTATAAAAAACGATAATAAATCTTTTATGATAATGATAAACCTTTCCTAGAATTCAAAAAAGAGTTATAATAAAAAAAGCAAGTAACAAAATCAGTATAATGCATTTTAAATATAAACTGATATACATTTATATGATTTATATAAATGTTCGTAATAATTTTTTTTAAAAAAAATATGACATTTTACGCGCAAAATCTGAATATTAAATAAAAGAGAAACTGTTGTTTTTAAATATATAAAATGACCATAAAAATATATTAAAAATCTGAATAAAAAGTTTTATTATTATTATTATCATCATTATTATTATATTATTATTTAATAAGAAAGTATTTCATGTTTAGATTTTTTGTCGCAGTAAAAAAAAATTTGTGACTACAAAAGGACACCAAACAGCAACAGACCGTCTAGTCCGTACTAGCACTAGCGCCCACAGGATTTCTGACAGAGGGGGGGGGGGGCACTTCCACTACGTTATCTTGATATATATAGTTTATATATGTATATACAGTGTGTCCGTAAAGTCATGGTGGGATTTTAAATAGCTATATTATTGCAACGAAACATGATAATGAGATGAAAAAAAGGCAAATTGAAGAACAACTCTAAAAGAATAACTTTATTTAACGTAGTTCGATATGGCTCCTCTGGTAGCCCTGCAGACATCTAGGAGGTGATTCAATTCCAGCCACACACGCCCAAGAACATCAGGGGTGACGGATGCGATAGCTTCCGTGATTCGCTCGTGCAAGTGATGAATATCTCTAATGGGTACACTGTACACGCTTTGCTTGACGTAACCCACAAATAAAAGTCCAAAGGTGTCAGGTCCGGAGAGCGTGGAGGCCATGGCTTCCATCCTCCTCTTCCTATCCATCTCTGTGGAAATTTTTCATTAAGGAATTCTCGAACAACGTTGGCATAGTGCGGAGGAGCACCATCTTGCTGAAAGATGACATTATTGTCAATAAATTGGGGTACTGCAAAATGTTCCAACATAGCGAGGTAGTTGTGTGACGTCACAGTGGGTTCCGCGAAGAAAAATGGGCCAATCACTCGATCTCGTGCTAGAACACACCACACATTAACTTTCGGGCTATTACGCTCATGTTCAACATAGGCATGTGGACAGCCTAGACTAACTACGAGATAAAGGTTAAGCTTAGCCTAGACTAACTACAAGATACAACTTTGAGAGTTGTTCTTAAATTTGGCATTGTTTCATCTCATTATCATGTTTCGTTGCAATAATATAGCTATTTAAAATCCCACCATGACTTTACGGACACACTGTATATATATATATATATATATATATATATATATATGATGAATAAAACCACGAAGGAAAGGAAACACAGATGGTGCTCAAGCGCTTTCGTCTAATGACATCCTCAGGAACACTGAAGTACATAAAGAATTACAGCCTATAATTATATAGGTTACAGAAAGAGAAAAAAAAAATATATATATATATATACACAATAAACGGAGAAACGAAATTAAAGGATTGTGGAAGGGGGCACACAAATTTATAAGGAAAAACTATCGATTTTTAGCACAAGATTAAGATTTGTTTCCAAACAATGTTATAGATAAAAAAAAAATAAAAAAAATAAAATAAAATAAAAATAAAATATATATATACAAATTTATACTGGAAATCTGCCGAAGTTTTAGCACTCTGCTCTTTTTGTATATAAAAATTGAACAATTATCGATTTTTAGCACAAGATTAAAAGATTTGTTTCCAAACAATGTTATAGATAAAAAAAATATATATATATATACAAATTTATACTGGAAATCTGCCCGGGTTTTAGCACTCTGCCCTATTTTTTTGTATATAAAAATTTTAAAATAAACGTTATTAGGGTGGCATACAAATTTTACCAAAGATTTAGCGTTCTACCTTTCTTATCTAAATCTGTTCTGAAGGAATTCAAAACAACAGGATCGAGTTGAAAAAGACCTTTGCTTATGTTGAAGTTATTTGTTAGTTGGATAATGGCAGACTCAAGAATATTTCTATTAACAATGTTGCTAGAGTGGAATAAAACTGAAGCATTATTCCAATCAATAAAGTGGGATAACTCTGACAAATGGACAAAAAGGGCACTGGACAATTGTCCTGTTCTAACGGAATATTGATGCTGTTTTATACGTGTGTGCAAATCCTTTCCCGTCTGACCTATGTAAAAGGAATCACATTGTTTACAACCAATTTTATAGATAATGCCTGAATTATTGGTAGGGCTATTTTTTACTATGATATTTTTCACAATATTGTTATATGAAAATACTACATTAATATCCAAAAGTTTAAATACATTAGCAATGCCTAAAAAGCCCGGGAAAAATGGAAGTACTAAAATATTTTTTGACAAAGTACGAGTGTTATTATTGACGCGATAGAAAGTTCGTTTTGCCTTGTTGAGACAAGATTCCATAAACGCAGATGGATAACACAGATCACTTCCAATACCGTTGATTTTTTCTAATTCGGCATCGATGTATTCCGGACTGGCGATCCTAAGGGCGCGGAGAAACATTGAAGAAAAAATGGCCTTCTTAGTGGGGGTGTCATATCCCGAGTAAAAGTGTACGTAGGACAAATTGTTTGTTTTTTCCGATAGATACTAAACTTAAAACCTGGGCTTTCCCTATGTACACGCACATCCAAAAATGGGATTGAATTGTCTTGTTCCACTTCTAAAGTAAACTTAATAGAGGGGACTTGATCATTTAACTGAAGGAGGAAGTTATCCAGGTCACGATTCATGGGCCAGATACACAAAATATCGTCGACGTACCGCAACCAAGGGATGCCAACCCCCAGGATTCTCGGAATGTAAGTAATTTCGAAAAACTCCATATAAATATTGGAGAGAAGGGGCGACAAGGGGTTGCCCATGGCCATCCCAAAAACTTGTTGATAATACTCGTTATTGAAAGTGAATTTACAGTCTTTGATGCAAAGCTTAATAAGTTCCAAAACAATGTGTGAAGGTAGTGGCAGGTCATACTTATGTAATTCTTGGGAGAGAAAGTCAAGCATATCGTCAATCGGCAACTTTTGTAAACAATGAACAAACGTCAAAACTGATCAATCTATCGTTAGTTTCAGTACGTGCATTATTCAATTTTTCAGTAAGATCCATGGAATTTTTTACATGTGAATCAGAGATAGTTCCAAGAATGGGGGACAAGACTTTGACAAGCCATTTGGAGAGTTTATAAGTAATAGAGCCCACCGAGCTAATAATAGGGCGCATAGGGTTGCCAGGTTTGTGGGTTTTAATGAGACCGTAAAGGTAGGGCAGAGAAGGTGAAGTGGACATGAAAAGCGGAATTAAGTCCTTATGATCTTTGAGAATGCGTTTCAAGCCGCTATTAAATGATTTGATGACGTCATTCTGCGGGTTCTTCCTAAGTTTGCTGTATGTGGCGGGGTCAATATTCCGTTAGAACAGGACAATTGTCCAGTGCCCTTTTTGTCCATTTGTCAGAGTTATCCCACTGTATTGATTGGAATAATGCTTCAGTTTTATTCCACTCTAGCAACATTGTTAATAGAAATATTCTTGAGTCTGCCATTATCCAACTAACAATTAACTTCAACATAAGCAAAGGTCTTTTTCAACTCGATCCTGTTGTTTTGAATTCCTTCAGAACAGATTTAGATAAGAAAGGTAGAACGCTAAATCTTTGGTAAAATTTGTATGCCACCCTAATAACTTTTATTTTTAAATTTTTATATACAAAAAAATAGGGCAGAGTGCTAAAACCCGGGCAGATTTCCAGTATAAATTTGTATATATATATATTTTTTTTTATCTATAACATTGTTTGGAAACAAATCTTTTAATTTTGTGCTAAAAATCGATAATTGTTCAATTTTTATATACAAAAAGAGCAGTGCTAAAACTTCGGCAGATTTCCAGTATAAATTTGTGTATATATATTTTATTTTTATTTTATTTTATTTTTTTTATTTTTTTTTATCTATAACATTGTTTGGAAACAAATCTTAATCTTGTGCTAAAAATCGATAGTTTTTCCTTATAAATTTGTGTGCCCCCTTCCACAATCCTTTAATTTCGTTTCTCCGTTTATTGTATATATATATATATATATATATATTTTTTTTTTCTCTTTCTGTAACCTATATATAGGCTGTAATTCTTTATGTACTTCAGTGTTCCTGAGGATGTCATTAGACGAAAGCGCTTGAGCACCATCTGTGTTTCCTTTCCTTCGTGGTTTTATTCATCATAAATATTTTTCACGTGTTACTTTCGTGAAATAATTTTCATATATATATATATATATATATATATATATATATATATATATATATATACAGTATATATATATATATATGTGTGTGTGTGTGTGTGTGTGTGTGTGTGTGTGTGTGTATGTATCATGAAAGAGCCTCAGGGGACCATTCTGAGTTCAATCCCATATATATATACCCAATGCGCCTCGATGGTGTAGTGGTTAGAGTCGCTGACTACGAATCCATCGGCCCCGGGATCGAGACCCGCTGACGGCAGCCGGCGCGCAGCAAAACCCAGCTGTTCATCCTTCCATAAATAAAGTGGTTGGTAGATAAATGGGTACCCTGGGTGGCCTAGTGGTTAAGACGCTAGGCTGCTGGTGGGGCGTGGTTCGGATTCCACGTTAAACTGTATGTCTAAGGTGGACTAAAAAGCTTGATCTTCGTCAGAATGAACAATTCGGGCGGAAGCTAACCAAAGGTTAACCAAAGGTGTCTATATACAGTATGTATATATAATATTAGTAATTTATAAGGGATATTTAAGATAACACCTTACTATATAAGTAACTAGCGGAGCGACCCGGCTTTGCTCGGGTGGAAGTTGAACGCTTGCAGAGAACCCGCCCTTGGTGCGGGTAGCTAAAATATCCCGCCGTATTATTCAATTAACCGGCCATTCAATAATTTTCCCGTAGGTTTCGGTTAATTTTAAGCAACTTTTACCTGATCATTTTTCCTCTCGAGGAGCCGTTTCCGTGTTTTAGGGTGACACAGACAGACAAACAGACAGCATATATATGATGAATAAAACCACGAAGGAAAGGAAACACAGAATGGTGCTCAAGCGCTTTCGTCTAATGACATCCTCAGGGACACTGATGTACATAAAGAATTACAGCCTATATATAGGTTACAAAAAAAAATATATATACAGTATATATATATATATATATATATATATATATAAACGGAGAAATAAACAAAATTAAAGGATTGTGGGAGGAGCATACAAATTTGTAAGGAAAAACTACCGATTTTAGCACTTTGCCAGAATCCAACACAAGATCAAATGAATTGTTTCCAACCAATGTTATAGTTAATTAAAAAAATAATAAATTGAAAAATAAAAATAAAACTTGTAAGAGGAGCATACAAATTTATACTGGAAATCTGCCCAGGTTTTAGCACTCTGCCCTTCTTGTGTAAGTCCGATATACAGGGTGGGCCGAAAGTCTGGATCCATAGGAAAATATTTATTTTAATACATAAATTACAACAAATGGTAAACACTTAAAATGAATATCAACTTTAACTCGTAAATGGTATCTGTGATACTGTACAGTGGTTCGTACTCCAGTATAAACAACAAATTATAACAAATGCTCAAATTGGCGGCCTCTGACATCGAGACACTTAGGGATGGAATTTATGATTTTTAATAATTCTTCGAATTGACGTTCTCGAGATGCGTGTTTCATTTGATAATCTTCTTGTTGACTTTACTGGACTATTCGGTAAAGTTTCACATACCATTGCAGAGGTATTTTCATCAGTTGCAGTTTTTGGACGACCAGAACGCCGTCGATCATGTACACTTCCTGTTTCTTTGAAACGTTTAAACAACTTGCCAACAGTCGCATGTGTTACTGGATGCTTATCAGGATGATTTCTATTGAATTCGGTAGCAACTTCTCTGTGTGTAGCGCCCTGTCTTGCGTACATGAGCACAAGTTCTACCCGGTCTTCTGTTGTTAGATTCGAAGCCATTTCTGGGCTGAAATAAAAAAGTATTTGAGTATTTATACTGGAGTACGAACTACTGTACAGTATCACGGATACGCATTTACGAGTTAAAGTTGATATTCATTTTAAGTATTTACCATTTGTTGTAATTTATGTATTAAAATAAATATTTTCCTATGGATCCAGACTTTCGGCCCACCCTGTATATAAAAATAAATCGAAAAATAAAAGTTATTAGAGGAGCATACAAGTTTACCAAAGGTTTAGCACTCTACCTTTCTTGTCTAAATCCGTCTGAACGAATTGAAAACAACGGGATCGAGTTGAAAAAGACCTTTGCTTATGTTGAAGTTATTTGTAAGTTGGATAATGGCAGACTCAAGAATATTTCTATTAACAATGTTGCTAGAGTGAAACAAAACTGAAGCATTATTCCAATCAATACAGTGGGATAACTGACAAATGTACAAACAGGGCACTGGACGACTGTCCCGTTCTAACGGAATATTGATGCTGTTTTACACGTGTGTGAAAATCCTTTCCCGTCTGACCTATGTAAAAGAAATCACATTGTTTACAACCAATTTTATAAATAATGCCTGAATTATTGGTAGGGCTATTTTTTACTATGATATTTTTCACAATATTGTTATATGAAAATACTACATTAATATCCAAAAGTTTAAGTACATTAGCAATGCCTAAAAAGCCCGGGTAAAATGGAAGTACTAAAATATTCTTTTACAAAGTACGAGTGTTATTATTCACACGATAGAAGGTTCGTTTTGCCTTGTTCAGACAAGATTCCATAAACGCAGGTGGGTAACATAGATCACTTCCAATACCGTTGATTTTTTTCAATTCGGCATCGATGTATTCCGGACTGGCGATCCTAAGGGCGCGGAGAAACATTGAAGAAAAAATGGCCTTCTTTGTGGGGGTGTCATGTCCCGTCCCGAGTAAAAGTGTACGTAGGACAAATTGTTTTTTTTTTTCGATAGATACTAAACTTAAAACCTGGGCTTTCCCTATGTACACGCACATCCAAAAACGGGATTGAGTTGTCTTGTTCCAATTCTAAAGTAAACTTAATGGAGGGGACTTGATCATTTAAGTGAAGAAGGAAGTCATCCAGGTGTTACTTTCTTGAAATAATTTTCATAATATATATATATATATATATATATATATATATATATATGGATATTTTTAAAAATTAAAATTTTTGTCTAATTAAAAAAAATTAAAATTTTGTGTGCTGAGTCGTAAATGCATCGTGTGAAAAGCACGCGCTAGAGCTCCACCCATTTTATGACGTTTCTATGATAGAGCTCCGCCCATTTTATGACGTGTCTATGATAGAGCTCCGCCCATTTTATGACGTGTCTATGATGTCACTATTTTCCAACCCATCCAGAATACAGAGGCCTCCAGCGGCCTCACATAACCTCGGAGACCGACGCCACATAGCCTATGTTCTTCACCGGCCCCAGTTACCCCTATCCTCCAAGTCTCATCCAAAACTGGCCAGTGGTTTGGCCGGTCGTAAGCAACAAAGTTCTTCGACCGTCACAAATATTAGTAAGAATCTCCAGTATTTATACTGTTATAAGTTAAAGAAAAGCAATAAAAGCAACTAAGACATACGAGATAACAATTTTATATAAAAAATGTCAGCTATTGCACGTAAATATAAAGTTGTTTCACCAGTGTAAAAAATTTTGAGAAAAAATAAAAATTTTGTGGATAAATAATCTGATGTCGCTTACTTTATTTGCACCCATAATTGCAAAAATGTGTAAATTTTAGATTCAAACAAGGCTGTATATACATTCAACGGTGTAAATATCATCAGAAGGTATCATAATCGTATATATTCGGTAGATTTTCCGTGTTGTTTTACAATTTTGGTAGCTTCTTAGTTTATCAAAGAATTTCTGATTTTTCATATCAACTCGTAATTTCTGTAAAAATCCAAAAAAATTGTCGATAATGATAACCGAGTTTTATTTCTGTGCATTTCATGTATATATCTGCTTATAGGAAAAAGTTTCATACGAGTACATATAATAGCAATATTTATATACATTTTATGGATGACGGGGAAAGCACGTGTCCAAATGATACCCCCCCCCCTTGCGGGCAAAAGGAGAAAGGTTAAAAGATGGAAGAAAATTTAAAGATAAGTGAAAATTTTAAAGCAAAATAAAGAAGGGAAGTTGAAAGAAAGGAAGGAAATTAAGAGATACTGTAAAAGTGAACATTTTAAAGCAAAGAGGAGAGACTCCGAGTGAAAACTCAACGATACTTTTAGGCACTAACAAATATTTTTAACTGGGGCTTTAAGGCAAAATAAGCATCTAGTCTCTCTTTAAAAGATTCGACCGAATTACTTTGACCCCACTAGCTGGCAATCTATTTCACAATTTAATCATACGATTGAAGAAGACATGCTTAACTTCATTAGAATTTAAATGCTTATCGACTAATTTCAGACCATTACATTGACTTCAAACTGCATTTCTGAAGGGATAATATTTTTGCGTCGGAGTTATCAAAACTTTTAATCATTTTAAACGCCTGGATTAAATCTCCTCGAATAAGCATTTATAGAATTGAGTATGAATTTAACTTTCTTAACGGTCAGCGTATGATTTGTTTCTAGGAATCATCTTTGTAGCCCATCGCTGCACTCTCACCATTCTATGTCATGCCGTAAATATGGAGACCAGAACCGAATGCAGTATTCCAGGTGGGGACGTACTAAGGAATTATATAATGTTAGCATTGTTTTTTCCGACTTAAGTTCAAATGATCTACCAATAAATCCCATGAGTCTATTTGCTTTTCTGACCGCTTCGATACATTGCTTACTCAGTTTAAGAGTGCCGGCAACAATAATAACTAACGGTTCTCATCCGTAATACTCGGTAGTGTCTTCTCGCGCATAGAATACTTCTTTAACGTTGTTTCTACCGATATACAACGTTTTACCTTTATCTAAAGGGTGTCAGGAAATGATTGCCCCCCCCTGTACAGAAGAAACTGAAAGGAATAGAAAAAAACAGACAAAACCACGCGAAAGAGCGTTTAATTTTGAATAAAAAACACTTGTTTTAATATCGGGTGTTGCCCCCATTTGCAGCTCTGACGGCCATTAATCGACGGGGGTATGATCCCAGAAGTGTCTCAAAGAGATCGGTATCATGACTCATTTCTTCAAGGACTTCGTTCATCTTTGCAGTCATAATTTCTGTTGAATACCGATTCTGAATGGGTTATTCCAGCATTAAGGACTCCACCCGATCCTTCATGATGGATCCGACATGTTCACAGACATTAAGATCGGGAGAATTACCAGGCCATTCATTATTTCCGAAAAAATCAATGTTATTGTCCTTAAGCAGTTGTTGAGTCGCAAGTGCTTTCATACAGGGGGCTTTGTCGTGAAGAAAGGTTGCCTGTTCAACATCCAAAACACACTCGGGGTATGACTCATTTCTTCAAGGACTTCGTTGATCTTTGCAGTCATAATTTCTGTTGAATACCGATTCTGAATGGGTTGTTCCAGCATTAAGGACTCCACCCGATCCTTCATGATGGATCCGACATGTTCACAGACATTAAGATCGGGAGAATTGCCAGACCATTCATTATTTCCGAAAAAATCAATGTTATTGTCCTTAAGCAGTTGTTGAGTCGCAAGTGCTGTCATACAGGGGCTTTGTCGTGAAGAAAGGTTGCCTGTTCAACATCCAAAACACACTCGGGGTCTTTCAAAAATGGAATTACATGTTGGGCTAAATTACATTTCGAAAATAAGGCCCATCCCAACTGGTTCCTCTTGGTTTGATAACCCAGATGAGCTTCCGAATAGAGAACATAATGAAAACACCCACACATGCTGGATTTTTTACTATTTCTCGATACTTCTGGTCGTCTGGGACTTCATCAGGAGTTGTTGCCCAAACCCGATCATTCTGAAAATTTGGTTTTCTGGAGACATAAACGAAGAATTCATCGCTGACAACCAAGTGAAGGAAATCGTCTTCCGTCCATTCCTCAAGATAATCACAAAACCATAGCCGATCTTCAATATTAAGATCACTCTTCCGGGCTTAGCTATTTCATGCCAAGCACTCAAGCCTTGGCGAACTCGAAATTGATGCACAAGTTGCCGATTGACTATCTTACCACGACGGATAAGTATCTCTTTCGCTACCTCAGAGCAGCTCTTCTTTCGGCGCCGTGATGCAGCAAGCACAATGTCTTTCGATTCTTGAGATAATTTCTCCGGTCTTCCTCCTCGAAATTCTGTTTCACAATCTTCAGGATTCTTATTCCAATTCCTTTTGACAAAGTCTTCTGATCTTTTTAATCTCTCAGCCACCCAGTGTCGAGTTATGAAAGTTGCACCAGCTTCCTTTGCTTCACGAAATGTGACAGCTCGAATGCGGTCAAGAACTCGCTTTTTCTCTGAATCGTTCAAAATAGATGATGCCATGGTTTCTGTGGGAAAAAAAATGGTAAGAATTAAAATCACAGGAATAGAATATAATGGTTTTTACTCAGATTTTAACGCTCTTTCAAGTGGTCTCGCCGGTTTTTATCTATCTCTTCTAGTTTTTGCTCTACAGGGGGGGCAATCATTTCCTGACACCCGTATATTAAAATTAATTTGCCAAAGAACTGCCCACTCAAGTAATTTATTAATATCTTCTTAAATCTGCAAACGTTCTGCCACTGATTTTGTTCGTCTCTTTAGTTTGATATCATCTGCAAAATTTGAATTATACTGTTAATTCCTATGTCGATGTCACTGATATACTCGTAAATAATAAAAAGAACTGGTCCCAGAGCTGATCCCTGAAGTATACCGCTAGTTACACTTTTCCAGTTAGACTCGTTGCCATTAATGACCATTCTTTGTTTACGTCTACTAAGCCAATTTTCGATCCATTTGAGAAAATTACCATCAATTTTGTGAGACTGAAGTTTAGCTAATAATCTTCTATGTGGCTCTTTATCAAACCCTTTTAAAACTTGAAATATATATCTACTGTTTTACTCTCGTCATATACATTTACAATGTCCTTAAAAAAGTTGAGCAAATTTGTAAGACAAGAATGATTACGTCGAGAGCCGTGTTGAGAATCTTTAATTAGATTATTTATTTCTAAAAGTTTAACTATTTTGTCCCGAATAATGGTCTTTAAGCTTACCAGCTACTGAAGTCAGACTAATGGGACGATAATTCCTGAAAGCTATTTGTCCCCTTTTTAAATACTGGGCTAACGTTTGCGTGTTTCCAATCGAACGGAATCTCATCAGACTGAAAACATTTATTATTATTAATTATATTAATTATATCGGGTGGCCCAAAAAAAAACGCCTTGGGATTTGAACATCAATAACTTCAAAAATATGCAGTTCACACTTCCAAAATTTACAAAACTTTTACCTCAATCTATTGGTAAGCCCTCATAAAAATTTCAGACCGCTACATAAAATACTTTTTCCACAGCGGAGGGAAAAATGAGGTATGGTGAAAAAAACGAATATCATAAACTGAAAAAATTTTATTAATCACATCTTATCAAAAACTATGATCAATATGTCCGTCGTCCTGCTTACAAACTAATCTTAGCCTTTTCTTTCACGACATGATACATTTTCTGATTTCTGCTAATGTTATTTTGTCCCAACATTCGAGTATTTTTTTCTTTAATTGCATTTCTGTAAACTTTTCTGTTTGGCCTTCATATATCTCTGCTAGAGTGTTCCATATGCAATAATCTATGGGATTGCAATCAGGTGATTGGGGGGGCCAGTCGCTTTTTCCAATGAAGTTGACTACATTCTGTTGTAGTTAACTGTGCGTGAACTTGCTAGTTTAATAGATTTTTGGGTAATACCCAAAAAAGTTCCCCGACCCATGTGCTAGTACGAGCTGTAGCACCATCTTGTTGAAGTATGAAATCGTTTCCATAATACAGACGCCGAAATCAAGCAAAAGATTCTCCTCTAAGAGATTTACATAGGTTTCTGAATTAATTTTTATATTTTTTGAAATGAAATGAATTTTCGTCTTTCCATTCCACGATACACCTGCTAATACCATGATTTTTTTGGAAAAACGACTTGTCTGGTGGTAAAGTCTCGATGGAGGAATGTCTTTCTTACCCAGACCAAAAACAACATCGTTCCGGGAGTTTCGAGCAATCTCGATGGTGAAATCTTTTTCATATGTAAAAACTATTTTTTTAACATCATTTGATCGAAAATCTATCAAGCAATTTTCTACAACGAATTTTTCTTTTAGCTCTTACACTGCTGTCACGTCTTGAAACGCGGATCCTTTTAAATGCTTTAAATCCTACCGTTCTCTGCATTTTTTGCATGGAACTTCGACTGATATTCAAATTTCTTGCAATTTTCCTCCGAGAGCAGTGTGACCCAGGTCGATCCTCTTGAGATAGGCTCATCATTTCGATCATTGCTATATTGTCTTGAGTGTAAACTGTTTTAGGCCAACTACTTCTACGCTTCCGTGCCGTCGAACCGGTTGCTTTAAGTGTTTTAATTATTCTATTCACAGACGTAACATTACAAGTTATTTCTGGAAATTCCCTCAAAATTCTTGCCCCAGTCCATCTTTTTTTCAAGAAACACTTTTCAATCACTGCTTTTTCACTGTTAGTTAGAACCATAATTTGAAGGGTAAGTTTAAAAAACAGTATTTAAAATGGGCGTAGCCTTATCATTTGATGTTTTTCAGAGACTAACAGATTATCCATAGGCTAAAGAAACTACTACAAGTTTTAGAATAGTTGCCAGGTACAGCTATACGCATTTAGAATTTACGATATTCGTTTTTTCACCATACCTCATTTTTCACTCAGCTGGGGAAAAAGTATTTTATGTAGAAGTCTGAAATTTTTATGATGGCTTATCAATAGATTGAGGTAAAAGATATGTAAATTTTGAAAGTGTGAACTGCATATTTTTGAAGTTATTGATGTTCAAATCTCAAGGAGTTTTTTTTTGGCCACCCGATATATGTAAGAGGAGAGACTATTGTACAATTAATTTCTTTAAGTATTCTTGGGTAGAGCTTATCTGAACCTGGAGTTTTATTAGGATTAATCTTACCTATGGCCGAGAGTACCTCACTTTCACTAATGGTAAAATTGTAAAGCTTTAAATGATCATCACTGAGCATGATTACAAGAATGGAAATGTTGTTCATATTTTCGTTAGTAAAAATGGAGAAGAATTTATCAGACCTGTCAAGTCTTACACATTTACCGTGAGACTCACGCATTCGGATGTAAAAAGTAAAAGTAAAAAATACATATCATCATTACAGATCTATCATAATTATACGCCCGTCACCTTAGCGAGATCTATTAAATAATATATAACCCCCAGTGGGTTGCCAAGTGAATCTCACGCCTTGGAAAGATATCAACTTGAGAGTTCTGAATTATTTAAAACTTTCGTCATTTGTAAGTTATCGTAAATTTGTTCCTTGTTTTCACCTATGAGTGGACCTATAGTCTACGAAACTACTTTTTTATTCCGAACATAATTATAGAATTCCTTCGGATTCGACTTAATTTAGATAGCTCATAGTTGAACTTACTTTTCCAAACAAGTTTTTTGCTTCGTCTTCTCAATAACTTGTATGCATGTTTCTCGGATAGAATATTTGTTTCTTTATATTGGAAATACACGTTCCTTTTTAACGTTAAACTACTTTTATTTTCAACATTCCACCATTTAAGTTTAACAGACTTCGCCAATCTCTTTTTACGTAATGGAATATTCCATGTACCATTAATATGATTTCGCAATAAAGTCTCATTTGAATTATGGGTCGAAAGTTTCAGTTTCATGTTACGAAATTTACCTCTTTTAAAATCCAAAACGTATTCCAAAGTCTGAATTATATGACCATTAACTACAATTTCAAATGTTATTTACCTATGATTATATAATTATTTACTAGAGTGGAATGAAAAAAACTTTTTTTTAGAATTTACTTTTGTAGGGGCACCCAAAAGTTAGTCTGTAGTACCAATAAGAAATCTTTAAAATATTACCTACCTGCGACATCAACTTCACCGGCCCCAAGGAGGTCAAAGATTTTGCCTTTCAGGTGCCCCCCAAAAAATTACAAAATAATTCAAAGATTTAAGCGTATCTTCCTTTGTGTGTATGCTGGGAAGATAATTTTTGTTTCATTTGATTTGTCTATTTATGTTCTTTACCTTTTCCCTTATACATTGTTTTCCAATTCTTCACAGAAATTTAAAAAATTTGGTATTTCATGAAAAATAATAATAAAAAATAGGAATTTTTACATCTTTCATTGAGTTTCTCAACTTTAGTAGATGTTTTAGCACCATTTTAAGGTTTCCATTTGTTTCGATTTTCACAGATTTAAATTATTTCATAATTATATTATTTAGGGTTTGTAATTTATACTATATTACATTATAATTTATATCTCTTTTTCAGATTATTTGGCTGCTTTGATAAATTTTTATATTGAATCTGATTCGCTAAAAACATTTACAGTCACAAAGCAAAATTAGGCACAAAGCAAAATTAGGCATGGCTTCCATGGCCGCAAATGAATCAGCAAAAAGGAAGACAAGGAATACTTAACAGATGAATCCAATCTTTGGACCACCAAAAGATCTCTTACTGGTTTATTTGCCTTCGTCCGAAGATATACTTCAGTGTTTCCTTTATGTTAGACAGGAAATAATTAATTCAGGAGAAACTAATCCAAAAATTTATGATGTTGCTACAATCGTTGCCCAAAAAGTAAGAACTGTATGGGATCGTGCTTTTATTCCAACTAGCCAAGGTTTGTACGGAAAATATTAAAATGTCTTGAAACAATTTAAAGGCCGGAAAGACCAAGCATGCTATCAAGCATTGCTTCACAAATTTAAACTAAACTCACTGAAGCTCTTTGATATAGCTTCTTGTACATGTGAAGACTTCCTGACATGTCGTTGTGGGAAAGTCCGAAAAGTTCCTCTTCTGGAAAGGGATTTCCTTAATGACCAACGAACGTCTCGAAAAATGATGATTGGATCCGTAGATAAAGTCGTCACCAAAAAGATGGAAAAAAGAAAAAGGCTACACAAAAGTATGAGGAATATACAGCACGGATCTCGAAAGGAATGAAAGAATTTGATACTGATGCAACTGTTTCGCCAAGTTCCAGCGAAACGGACGAAAGCAGTGAGTCGTTTAAACTCACGAAAAAGCCATTAATCAATACCGGACATTCACAAATGAGAATGCGGTTGCCAACAGTGGGTAGAGAATGCGATCGAAGAGGAATATCTGACCGTGCTGGGGCAGCTCTTACATCTGCTGTTTTTCAAGATTTAAAATTAATTAGTAGTGAAGATACTTCTTCAGTGATCGACAGAAGCAAGATAGACGAGAAAGGAGCAAGATTAGAAAAGATCTCTATGAAGATACTTTAACTTTCAGTTCAAGTTATCATGTTATGGGTCTCTACTTTGATGGAAGAAAAGATCGAACAAACGTTATGATAATGAAAGGTAGTAAGTATCATTCTAAAATTACTATGGAAGAACATACTGTTCTTTTGAAAGAACCAGGCTCAACTTACTTAGGCCACATATCTCCAGAATTGAGCACAGCAAAAAAATTTATAAAGCATTTTGGAGTTCTTGGGATGCAAACAATATCAGTGCTAGGAATATTGTTGCCACTGGCTGTGATGGCACTGCAGTCAATACTGGGATAAAAGAAGGCATATTAAAAAATTTGGAGCAGAACTTAAAGAAACACTTTCACTTGTTTATTTGTCTCTTTCATTTTAATGAGTTACCATTGAGGCATTTGTTAGAACACCTCGATGGGCCCTCCCATGGTCCACGAGAAATGTCAGGACGAATTGGAAAAGCATTAAAATCTGTCGACCAACCAATAGTTGAGTTTGAAGCCGTGGAAGGAAATCCTCTTCCAATTACTGATTCTGATGATCTAAGTACAGATCAAGTTTACCTCTATAAAGCTTCTCAGGCTATTACTTCTGGGTGTTGCAGCAATGACTTAGCAAACTTCAGTCTGGGCCAATGGTCCAATCCAGATGGTTGACTACTGCTAACCACATCCTGCGTTTCTAAATGGGATGTGAAAATCTGATGGATAGCTTAAAAGTGCTGGTAGAATACATCGTTAAAGTTTATGATCCAATGTGGTTCACGATCAAGACAAAACCTTGGTGCTATGATGGGACCTCGTCACCTGTGGCAGATGGTAGCTTATTCAAGATACCTAACAAAGGAGCTTAGAGATATTTTGATAAAGTTATCATTCGTAACGCCTACTTTGCACACCAAGAGAACCTTCTTCTTGCAGTGATTACTTATAACCGGCCAAACATTCGAAAATTGACAATATGAAGGATCAAAGTAGCAAGATCTCAAGCTGAAAAAATGAAAAGCATTCGCGAGTTCAGTGTACCGAAGCTAAATTTCAATGCACTTGACTACACTGATATTATATTTTGGAGAGATAATCCCATCAGGCTTGAGCCACCATTGACAAAACAACCAAAGAGGAGTTGATATCATTGGCTGAGAACACTAGCAAAGAAAAATTAAAACTCATTCAATTCCCTTGTCATACGCAAGCAGTAGAAAGGAGCATCAAACTTGTAACAGAAGCGGCAAGGGATCACTTCAACATATTGCTTTCCAGGAACCTTTCTTTAACATATTGCTTCCCAGTGTATATCACTTTAATCACTTTAACATATTGCTTCCCAATATTTAGGATAAGGAGTACGATAAAAAATGTTCCCTTTAATAAAGTAAAGGCATAAAAAGTAAATCATAACATGTTCAAATATTAGAGTGAAAGTAAATTTATTAGAATTGTTGCGCAATATGCTCACACAAAGTAAAAAATGGATTTTGGAAGAATCGGTCACGCCACATCATTTGCCACAAGTACGAGTTGAGTAGCTCCTTTTTGCATCCTTTCATTTTCTTTATATATTTAATGTACGTTAACTGAATGCCCGGTAAGGTCAACTGTACGCCCTTGACGATTGGCTAGGTTAAGTTGTAGTGGTGGACCGGATGTCAGTTTTTCAACATCTTCGGATGCGGATGCAGATTTTTAAATCCAATATTCGCGGATGCGGATGCGGTTATTTAGTTAATCTGTCAATATAATATAGAATTATGAATATATGACAATTTTTCAAATTTCGTGATATTACTATTGTGGCAGGCAATTCATAAGAATTAAAATTAATATTAATGTTTTCATTATGATAAAAATAATAACTTTCTCAAGAGTTTCAGCCACAGAAAATTCAATGAAACAAGTTTCATTCAATTTTCTGTGTTACCAGCTATTTATATTTTGACGTTTATATATTTATTTGTTCATTAATAATTAATATTTTACATGAAATGTGCATGACTGGGCCTTATAAGCTACTTTATAAGCTAATTTAATTGTAAATTGCATAATTTATTAGAGGCAATATCTCCATAACATCCGCAGTCAGAAATGCGGATGTTAAAAATGATGCGGGTGCGGATATCCTGTCCACCACTATTAAGTTGTGATATTTTCGTTAAAACTAACGAAAATATCACGACTTAACCTAACCAATCATCAAGGGTGTACAGTTGACCTAACCGGGCATTCAGTTAACCTACATTAAATATATAAAGAATGCCCGGTTAGGGCATTTATAGCTTTCTTTACGGTCGGTAGGTTATCTCCTAGATTACCAACCTCTTTCTAACCAACCAACCTTTCTCTTTTTAACATATTGCTTTCCAGTGTTAATCACTTTAACATATTGCTTCCCGAATGCTTTGGGAAGCAATATGTTAAAGTGATCCGCGGTAAGAGCAGTTTATGGAAGTGAGAGGAGAGATGGCTACGTTAAAATCAAAATTGCATCTCAAGCAATAATGAAATCATTTGAAACCAAGAGAGACTACAAAACTGAATAAGAAGCTTTCTAAAATATTGTGGTGGGTGTGTTAGGGTGGAACTCAAAGAGCAGCCATCTCCACGTCGTAAGTTCTGGGTAATTTAAGCCGAAATATGCATGACTCGTATCTAACTTAAATTAGCGGAGAGCTCCTCCAATAAACCAATATATTTAAAGCCATGCAACTATTTTATGAGCTTCTAAAAGAAAACTGAATCACTGAATGACGCTTAACATCAACCAATCAACGAAAGCAATAAAAACTCCTATTTTTTGTTAGTATATTTCATGAAATACCAAATTTTTCAAATTTCTGTGAGGAATGGGAAAAAAGTGTATAAGAGTAAAGTTAAAGAACATAAATAGACAAATCAAATGAAACAAAAATGATCTTCCTTGCATAAACACGACGGAACATACGCTTAAATCTTTGAATTTTCCCTTAATTTTTTGGAGCACTTGAAAGGCAAAATCTTTGACCTCCTTGAGGCCGGTGAAGTTGATGTCGCAGGTAGCTAATATTTTGCAGATTTCTTATTGGTACCACAGACTAACTTTTGGGTGCCCCTACAAAACTGAATTCTGAAAAAAAGTTTTTCACTCGGCCATAAATTAATCATTGGTGGAGAAGTATTCTCCTACAGAGATAATATCAATTAATCGGATCACCTGAAGATTAGGGCCCCCAGCCTTCTTTAGTTAGCCTTATAAGGCTAACTAACGAAAATATCACGACTTAACCTAACCAATCGTTGGGTCAACTGTACGCCCTTGACGATTGGTTAGGTTAAGTCGTGATATTTTCGTTAGTTAGCTTATAAGGCTAACTAACGAAGGCTGGGGGCCCTGATCTTCAAGTGATCCAATTAATTTAGGTCTGTATTTAAAATTAAATCTAGAATATTAAGATCTCTAGTGGGATCCTTGACCATTTGAAAAAGTGAACTTTCGAGCAAATTCTCGACGGCAGAATGGGTCCATTAGTCTACTTACATAAAAAATTAGTTCCTGTAAGTCTATTATCACTAACGACACTCTGAGATGAAGGACTATATACTAAACCTATAATTAATTTCTTTCGTGAGTTGTCTTTAATTTCAACGGACGTTGTATTGATATTACAAATTTCTGCAAACTTTTTAATCAAAAGTTTTAAGTATGACTTAACGTATGGTAGAGTACCACTACCCATTCTTTCTATTCTATTATTGTCAAATATCTCATAACTAGGAATATGATATTTTCCAAGAAGTTCCCGATTCTGTTTATTTAACCAGGCCTCAGTAATTGCTACACTCTCAAATACTTGGTCAAGGACAATACTTAATAGTTCATCAGATTTAAATCTTAAACTTTGAGCATTAATGAAAAATACAGTTATGAAATTTTTAGTACCTCATTAGAATCTCGAAGTTCTTCCTGGACGCATTCACTCAACGTAAAGAAAATTTATGTTTGGCTGTTTGAGGAGTTTCGCCGTGTTTTGTCTTAAAAGCCATCCCAGAGCCGTGAAATATTCTACTAATAGTTGCTGCTCCCATGCCATTCAGGTGAAGACCATCACATAGGAATAAATAATCTTTATTATAAAAATGACTCCAGAAATCGACAAATTAAACACTTCCCCGTTGGCAAAGAGTTACCTATAATGTAAGTAACTCTGCTGAAAAAGTCGTCGGATCCTAGTATTCTGAGAAGAATTCCTAAAAAAATTAGCTTATTACTCCTATCTTTTAGAGTCCGCATTAGCCGCTTGTATTTCTCTATTAGCTCCTCTGACCTGGAAAAACTTAACATTGTTAGTCCCAACATGCATCATAAATATCGTATTTTGATCAGCATCCTTACCTAACTCGCCTATGGAGTCCATGATATCATCAACACGTACTCCAGGATAGTAGTATTTCCTTCTTCGAGTTGAGTTTCTGTGCTAAACTCGTGTAATTGCCCTCAAGTAATGGAATCGCCAGCTAGTCTAATCTCTTACGCATCATTCTGCTCTGGCTCTAAAACGGAAAATCTATTAGTTGTAACTACTTCTAATCAAGGTTTATACTGTCTAAGTCCGGCCCCATTTCGAACTGGCTCAAACGGTTGATCCATGGAGGGTAAAAAGGGGCGGGAATGATGACTGATCCGAGCTCGTCGTAAAGGTTTCGCTCAATCTCCGCCCTGCGTGAGAACTCAAGCCCAAACTCTGAAACAAAATCTTCTACTGAGTTAAACCTCGTTGAGAAGGCACTAAAATCCTCTCAACGCGGTCGCCTCTCCCCTACTTCTTCGAAGCTCAATTCTTGCAGAAATGACCTCATTTCCTAGTTCTCGCAAGGTCTGCAAACTAAAGGGTTCGACAACATTAAAAATGTACTGAGGAAATTTTCCACTGCATTCAGAACAATCGCGAAGATTCGGTGGGGCCATGTCTAGAAAAATTTTCTCACGAAAAATTAATTTCTTAGTCTAACAGGTGGGCAGAAGAGTCTGGAAAGAAGTATCGATTCGTGATCCTGAAGATAGTAAACAAGAGTCCGGAAATACCAAAAGAAGAAATTTCCACATACACACACAATAATTTTTGTTTTGTTTTCAGCAGGTAATTGAGAGGTCTAAGTAAGGGATCAAGGATGACGGTATACAAAAAAAATCCTAAATTTCCTGTGTATTTAGAAGTAGTATTATGTAAATAAAACAGAAAACTATAATAATAAACTATAACAAAAGATTTCAAATTTCTTGTGTAATAATTATTTTGTGTGTATATATATATATAAAACAGAAGTACTGTAATAATAATAAACGATAACAAATGATATACTGACATGCAAATATAAATGGTAAATTCTACAATAAACACTGCAATAATTAAATATTAATATAAAATAATTTCACTCACTAATGAGCAAAATATTAAAAATGACAAATTAAACAAATTAAGAACTTCAGTAAATCAGATACACTCAAAAAAGATCGAATTTCAAATCGCTTTGCAGGAGCTCCGAATACGCGCCCATTCTGTTAAAAGGCCAAAATTTTAATTTTATATATGTATATATAAGATGAATAAAACCACGAAGGAAAGGAAACACAAAATGGTGCTCAAGCGCTTTCGTCTAATGACATCCTCAGGAACACTGAAATACATAAAAAGGTTAAGCCTATATATAGGTTACAGAAAGAAAAAAAAAAGAAAAAATAAATAACATACATACACACACACACATATATATATATATATATATATATACATACATATCTATATATACAAATACATACATACATACATACATACATATATATACAATAAACAGAGAAGTAAAAATAATAAAAAATTAAAAATTAAAACCTTAAAGGATTACCAGTGAGGCGTACAGATTTGTAAGGAAAAATATCGATTTTTAGCACAAGATCAAATGGATTATAAAAATACAAATTTATACTGGAACTCTGCCGGGTTTTAAACACAATGCTGCCTATGGTCAGGTTTCGATATATATATAAAAAAAAAAAAAAAAAAAAATGCAAATTAAAAGTTAATCGATTTTTAGCACAAGATCAAATGGATTATAAAAATACAAATTTATACTGGAACTCTGTCCGGGTTTTAACACATTGCTGCCTATGGTCAGGTTTCGATATATATAAAAAAAATAAAATGCAAATTAAAAGTTAATAAAGTAGAAGACAAGTTTACCAAAGATTTAATGTTTTACACTTCTTATCTAAATCTGTTTTAAAGGAATTCAACATAACAGGATCGAGTTGAAAAAGACCTTTGCTTATGTTGAAGTTATTTGAAAGTTGGATAATGGCAGACTCAAGAATATTTCTATTAACAATGTTGCTTGAATGGAATAAAACTGAAGCATTATTCCAATCAATACAGTGGGCTAACTCCTTACAAATCTGTACGCCTCACTGGTAATCCTTTAAGGTTTTAATTTTTAATTTTTTATTATTTTTACTTCTCTGTTTATTGTATATATATGTATGTATGTATGTATGTATGTATTTGTATATATAGATATGTATGTATATATATATATATATATATATATGTGTGTTGTGTGTGTGTATGTATGTTATTTATTTTTTCTTTTTTTTTTCTTTCTGTAACCTATATATAGGCTTAACCTTTTTATGTACTTCAGTGTTCCTGAGGATGTCATTAGACGAAAGCGCTTGAGCACCATTTTGTGTTTCCTTTCCTTCGTGGTTTTATTCATCATAAATATTTTTCACGTGTTACCTTCGTGAAATAATTTTCATATGTATATATAAATGTAGCTCTAAAACTGACCACGGATAATCTCCACGTCTTTTCGTCTCTATATCTTTAGAATTACTGTAAATAACCTCAATTCACTCAATGTATTATCTGAAAACATTTGTCAACTAAACCCATTCTGCCAATAGAGCATAAAATTTGTTGGTAGATGGCAGTTCTAATGATGTATTGGATAACATTAAGTGTCCCATATGTACTTTTCTTGTTACACCTAATGTACGTCTTATACATGTGTAGAGGCATATCGGAAATTCCCTTTCCTCGCCTTCTTCTCATGGCTTGAAGATGTAAACAAGGTGAAATCTAAACACGTGGCTCACAGATAATGCAAATTTCACCATCTTCCGGAAAGTTCGCGCCAATACGTCCATAAAAATGCAAGTCCAATTCGCTCTCATTCTTCATTATTCATTCCTCGTTCATCATCTGTACCATCCTCCGCTCTACGACCTTCGTCGAGAAACCTCGCACTCATTCGTCCTGCTGACCTTCGAACCCCAGCTTGATCCTACACGATGTACATCACCGTTGCAAGCCTACTACAATTTCGCTCTCCCCACCCAGCGTAGTAACATTACTGTTGCAAAACTCAACTGGGCCCCCAAGTGTCGTTGTTCAGCCGACTCATAGTCTTCATAGTCTGTCTCCATTACCAAGAGCCAACTCTGTAAATCTCGCATAGACCTCCAGCTCACTTGACCTACAGTGTTTTACTTCGTCATTCTAAGCTACTTCGTTACATAGCCTACAAAGTCAACAAACCTTCAGCGTAACCGTATAGGCTATAGGCTCTCTGAAGTGTTTCCATACCATTAAATCGAACTCAAATATTTACGACCGCAAAAAGGTTCATTCATTATTGTGTATTAATTCGTACATTTTGTTACCCCCAATTATTGCCTTTAACGCCATTGTATCATTTAATTCCTGACCTGCGTAAAATCATTCCCTGTTATCAATAATCATTCATTGTAATAGTGCACAATTTTCGTATAAATAATTGTTAATTACAGTAAACAAATACAGTAATTCATTTATTTTGCCAATTAAACTAAAACTAAAGAGTCGTTTCTGTCTCCTTTATTAAATCTTTTTTATTTGGTCGAGAGACCAAATTGGTAACCCTGTAAACATTTCATTTTAACTCAGTTGCTTTATTATAGTGGGCCAACCGTCAACAGGTCACTATACATATATAAATATAACAGTGAATTATATTGTACAGTATTATTGTATAATGTTTTGTCACCTTTCCAAATTTCTGAAGGTAATTCTTTCACATAAAGAAATGTTTCCGAAATCGCTTTTATTATATTTAATGTTACGTTTATTATATTGCATTGAACATGGGGTAGCCCAAGCAAATATATGAAACATCCTTTGGAAGTAATTCATAAAAAAATGTCTGCGAACTCTCTCGAATAATGACAACAAAGTCAAACTTCCACAATGTTTAAAGAGCTAAATATTTTAAAAATGAATTATATAAAATTCAATGTTGCTGTCAATATTTTCAAAGTTATCAATAAAATTTAACATACATCACCCATTCAAAGATCAATCACCCCCTCATCAAATACCATTGTTAAAACACCAGACTGGCCTGTGATTTTATACACAAACCTGACGATACAATAGAAACTGCGGGAAATGCACTCTCTTTCAAAGGAGCAGGTGGGTGGAATGCAATTCCCATGCATATTTAAGTAGGCTTCATCACCAAATGTGTTTTGCAAATCACTAAAATTGTATTTCATTAGCTCCTACTGATGTATAAGTTCACTAATGCCATTTTTTTCCATAGTAACGAAGTTCCCATTTTATAATCAACTATTTAAAATATGCTAATTTCCTTAAACACTTTTAATTCCGTAATTTATTCTTTTTATATTTTTTATTAAGCTTCATTTATTTTCTACTAAATTCACAATAAATCATTTAATTTAAAATCATGTTACATTGTGCAATCTTTAAATTGTATTTATTAATTTTATTGTTTTGTATTTATTAATTTTTATCACTATTACTATCACTTGCACTTTCACTTTTTATATAATAAATAAACTAAATACCATTAATTTTTTCCTAAAAAGCAAGCATAAATGTTTCCAATGGCATATTCAGATAAAAAAAAATATACGAAGGTCGGTCAGAAAATAAGTTTACACGGCGTATAATTTCGTAGCTAAAGGACCTACATTGATTATGTTTGTATCAGATGAATTCGTTAGTCATTATTGGCAATGCTGCATGTCGATTCGGCTGTCATCTACCGTACATTGGTTATATGAGTCAATTGAACATGGCGGTTCGACTGGAACAGTGCCCTGCCCTACTGACAGTCCAGGATGTTTACATTTAATGGCCGCTCGTAAATGTTCCAGTGTTGAACAATATGCAGCTGCATTGACTGTTGTGCCTTTTTGCATGGAGTCTGCGAGCAAAACACCTTTTTGGTCGCAAAACACGGTAACCATTACTTTGCCAGCGGAGCTCACAATCTTGAACTTCTTTGGTCGTGGGGACCCAGGGTTTTCTATTCCATGCTGGCACTTTTTGTTTCCGGAGTACGATGATGAGCCCATGTCTCGTCTCCTGTGACAATGCGCTCGAGAAATTCTTGACCACTGACAGACTCGGAATATCGTTGCAGAAATAACAGGGCACTGTTCCAGTCGAGCCGCCACGTTCAACTGACTCATATAACCAATGTACGGTACATGGCAGCCGAATCGACATTCAGTGTTGCCAATAATGACTAACGAATTCACCTGATACAAACATAATCAATGTAGGTCCTTTAAGCCGGGTTTACATGGTGAGAGCTACTCGCGCGAGTAACTCTCACGTCTGGACATGAGAGTACTCTCATGAGATAGTCTCGTGAGAGTAGCTGTTGACACGCGTTGGTCACTCACAGTGATAGTTGACGTCGAAATGCCATCAACGCAGGTTGTTGCTGCGGCAACCCGAATGTTTTGTGAAATAATTAGACGCACAAGAAAAAAAAAACGTAGAATATGGGTAAGAAAATGGATTGGTAGGAGAAAAGAAACAGGTGCTTCAAATTTACTTTTACAGGAACTCCGAGGGGAAGATGAAAGAAGCTTTAATAATTTTCTACGACTAGATAAAATTCAGTTGACTTTTTACTAACGAATATTACAACTGCAATTGAGAAACAGGATACATGCATGAGAAGAGCGCTGCCTGCCAAAATAAAATTGGAAATTACTTTGTGGTATATTGCAACAGGCAATTCATTAACGTCTCTACGATATATGTATCGCGTTCCCAAAAGTACAATTTCCAAATTCCTTCCCCAAGTCTTCGATGCTATATATACTGCATTAAAGGAATGGATTCAGGTAAGAGCATTTATACAATTCTTTATTTAATCAATCAATAACATATACTGTAGAATGTTATAATAAACACATTAATTAGTTAAATTACAAATTAAGAAATGCATGGAAGGATGGTTGATCCAATAAACTTTGAGATAACTTTTCTTGTCATTCATCCTGGAGAAGCTCAGGAATTGAAGAGACAGAAGGGTTACTCGATGTTGAAGGACCGCTGGATACATTTGCAGAGGGAAATGGGAATGTATTCTTTTGTCTTAGCAACTCCAAACGACGTTTACCTATTAGGTGCTGAATTTCAATTTGGGGTTGTAAAGCATCATATGAAGGCATTTGTTTCAGTTGTGCAACGATGTACTTGCCAAAATAGTCAATTTCGTTATCCTGAGGGACCTCGACAATAGCGTTAAGCGCTTTTACGGCCGCATCCAGTGGATCGGGTTTTCTTTTTTTTTGGGGGGGGGGGAACCAGATGTAGGGGTGGAAACTGATGAAGATATCGCACTCCTGTGCGCAGTACTGATGACCAGGGAGTCTGAAAGGCTGGGCTCCAATTGTAAAGCAGCAGGTGATTCCTCCCCACATGCAAGAGTTGCGCTGCCGACCTCCTGAGTGTCCAAAAAACCACAGTCCACGTCTGAACTCGCATGACAGTAAACTGAAAAGTTGGAAGAAACCAACTTTGTTGAGAGTGGAAAATTACTAGCGCGAGAGTGGGCGGCGCTAGTAACTCTCAGCTAGCGTGGTAGTTGACATGAAGCAAGTAGTGCGATAGTTACTCTCATGATAGTTGCTCGCGCGAGTAGCTCTCACCGTGTAAACCCGGCTTTAGTTACGAAATTACACGCCGTGTAAACTTATTTTCTGACCGCCCCTCATGTGTGTATATATATATATATATATATATATATATATATATACTGTATATATAGGGTGGCCCAAAAGTCTGTTGCCCCGACGCATTTATTCACATATTTATTTGTTTTGCGTGTTTGTTATAGGTTTTAGAGGTTTATAGTTATTGATTTGTGTGTACTTGAAGATGTTGCAAGAAAAAATCATTCCTGCTCTACAGGTTAGTCCTATTTTCCTGGAAATGTTCTTTCAACAGGATGGTGTCCCACCACATTACCATACAGACGTTAGGAAGTTCCTAGATGTCACTTTCAGTGGAAAGTGGACAAGTCGTAGGTCCTATCGAGTGGCCAGCCCGGTCACCAGACCTCATGCCTATAGAAAAAAATCTGTATGGGGCATTGTTGAGGAAGAGGTTTATAAACAAAAACCCGTGACATTGATAGCTTGAAAGCTCAAATCATAGCAGCTTTTCAGAAATTTATCCTGGCGTTGTGCGAGTCCATTTGCTTATCGATTCCTGAACAATACCAAGCTTCTATTGATTACCAAGGTCATCATTTTGAACACCTTGTCTGATTCTTGACTGATATTTTTTTTATTATGTTAGAATTACGTTTCAATAAATATGTTCGTTAAATCTTTTTAACTACTAATAATACCAAATAATAAGTCTATTCTAAACTATTTTTTTCGGGGCAACAGACTTTTGGGCCACCATATAAATATATATATATATATGTTGTAAAACTCTGTCATTTTTATTTTTTTCTGACTAAAGGTTTTTAATTTTAATTTTAATTAGACTGTACACTTCAGGCATTATCAAAGAAATGAAAATAACTGAAATTGTTGTCATTAATAATGTGTTATGAAATACTTTGCTAGAAGGAGTTTACTTTTAAGAGAAGAATAATATATTTCAATAAAAATTATCTTTAAATTTTAATTAGGTGGGAAGAATACACAAACACATGCACACACAGACACACACACATAAGAGGTCTGTTCAAAAAGTATCCGGACAGGGTGTTTATTTTTTGAACAAAGTCACGCTTGGAGTTGTGACTGTGCTAAACATGACACTGCATGTCCAGACAAGTTGATTGATAGGGTAGCACTTCATTGTGTAGTGTCAGTCCACTGTGGTGAGCCGATAAAGTTAAGCCTGTTTTGTTTCGCGGCGATTTCTTACGATGTCGGGGAGTCGGAGAGTTTTCTTTTTACTGTGAAGGTGTTGTGTACCATGAATATATTCCACAGGGACAAACAATCAACAAGGAATTTTACATTGAAGTTTTGAGACGTCTACGTGAAGCAGTTTGGAGGAAACCCGCAGAAGTGGGAGTCCGGAGATTGGATGCTTCATCACGATAACGCACCATTTCACTTGTCGCAACTTCTCCAGCAATTTTTGGCTAAAAACGCTACCCTTCAAGTACAGCAGCTTCCATATTCACCGGATTTGGCTCCATGCGACTTTTTTTTTTGTTTCCGAAGCTCAAACAAACCCTGAAAGGATACCGATTTGATGATGTTTGAGATCATTAAAAGAAATTCGAAGGAACAACTTTTGGTCATTCCGAAAAGTGTTTTCGAAAAATGTTTTCAACAGTCGCAGGATCGTTCAGCAAAGTGTGTGGCTTCAGAAGGAGCGTACTTTGGGGGAGATTAAGCCCCAAACCCTGTAAGTACCATTTCTGTCTATAATAGCATCAGTCTGGACACGTTTTGAACAAACCTCATATATATATATATATATATATATATATATATAATTCGTTATATGAAGTTATAATTTTCTCCTAATTATGAAACTTTCTTGGTTGGTATGCGTTCTTTTCTATTATTATTTAGAATTTCTGCTCCGCAGAAATTCTTCTTCTTTTTCTTCTTCTTTGTTTTACTTGCGTGACTTTTAATTTGTTTCAGTTTCTTCATAATTATGATACAATTTGAAATCAATTGTGTTACAACAGTAATCAAGATATAACTCATGAAGACATACCATGGCCATAGTCATATTTTCTGTACTATGGCCGAATTCTTTCTTAACCTAGACCAGTGGTTCTTAACCAGGGGGGCGCGCCCCCCTAGAAACAGGAATTTCTCTAATTGTATTTGTTATTCTCTTAACGAGAGCATGGGCTAATATTGAGAAGTTATTGAGAATGTTATTTTGATTGAAGGGGGGCGTGGAGGGAAGGACCAATTCCTAGAGGCAGCATGGTAGTAAAAAGGTTAAGAACCACTGACCTAGACAGACGGCCAACGTGGTCTATTACAATAAAAGTACATTTATTTTTGTGGAAATGATGCGTTTTATTCTGCGCATGTTATTTTTTATTATTGTTTAGTAACAATAAATTGTTCAATTCAACTACAAATGTAATTTTCATTATGAGGTTACGTAGACTTCACATTAGTCGCTACACTGGTCCTACACTGGCATTCTAGGATTAACTTGGACTCTGCAAGACTTTCTATATGCTGTCTCTCTTTCTATCATGTGTAGGATTTTCTGAATTTATTTTAATAAATATTCATACTTAGAATCGTCAGTAAGAACACAATTTTCTTTTCTACTTTAATTCTTTATACTGGAGGGGTTACTCTATTCATATTCATTTCATATTCATTTTCATACCTTCAATTGACCTAAACATCTTTTAGAAACTTATCATCAGTTTTCCTATACGAGTTAGTGTTTCTCACCCGGGATGCCGCGGGTGCCTCCTGAAGGGGTGCAGCGAAATTTCAGGCAAGAATGAGTAATTGAACGTTCAAAAATTACTGAAGATATGAAAATTTCAAGTAAAAGAAGATATTCGTGATTTATTATGCCCATACGGAAACTATATGGGCTCAGTTGGACAGTGGGAGAAGAAAATGATCAGGGCTGCCGCGAAAGAAGAATAGATGGCATTCGGATGCCAAACTAAATTATTTTCTGAGAAATCGCTTACATATCAGTAGCTCCCACGTGGACAGCCATCTTTCTGTGGTAGAGGAGATTAAATACCCCAGTGATGTCGTGAGCCGTACTGAATAGGGCTACTTATGGCAGTGTGGCAAGACAGAGGGGTCAAACTAAGAAATTAAGTCGTGTCCCTGCCCCTTGGTTTTAGGGCTTGAGTGAAAAATAACAAAAATGAACAAAACTGTGAAAAGTTGGAAATTGCTCGTACAGTATATTAATAGAAAAATTCAAATGCAAATTTTCAATCTCGTAACAGCTAACAAAGTAGAAAAAGGGAAACTAGGCAGCGGTATACATTTGCATGAGAAATGAGCAACGGAAATATTGGTAAGTTAAACAACTTTATAAGGTAGTTATCATTTAAATAAGCAATATTAAATTTGGAATCAATAATACCGTACAGATTTCCAGTGCCCCATCGGAAAATTCCGGCGTGTCTTTGAATAAAGACTAAATATTTTAGGAAATCCAGTATTTAATGTTATCTGTAAAGAATTTTCTTTTGTTTTTCTGAAATAAATAAAAACACGTAAAAACGTAAAAACACGTAAGAAAACCAATAATAATATTTGTGTTTTTGAACCTTCGGAAATGAATTTGGGAGCAATGAATATGTCCGCGGTAAATTTATGTGCCACGAGTAATGATTAACTTCCCCACAAAAAACTCGCTGAAAAGTCCAATGTGAGCCAATTTTCAGTAATCCAAATCCGGACAGAAAGATAAGCGAGATCAAATCCTTTGGGTATTATACGATATAGATGAAATTTGTTAACACAGAAGAAGTAGAAACCATTCTTAACAATCTAGACATTACCTTCAGAAGTAGAGACATAGCAAGCAAATAAATACAGGTATTAAAATTCTATCTAATGAAAATATTTTAACTTACAATAAAAACCGATGAACACTTACTTGAACTTGAAAATAAGTTCAGCACTGTGAAAACCATGCTTACGACTTACATGACAAAAGATCTAAACACGTGTAAAGTTAAAAGTACATGTATATGTTACTGTAGAACACAATGAGAGACATTATTTTCCTAAATACAGGGTGATTTTTTGGATCACCTGAAGATCAGGGCCCCCAGCCTTCTTTAGTTAGATTTATAAGGCTAATTGACGAAAATATCACGACCTAACCTAACCAATCGTCAAGGGCGTACAGTTGACGAATCCAGGACAAAAACTCAATGGACAAAAACACACCAGACAAAAATTCACCGGACAAAAACTCACCGGACAAAAACTCACCGGACAAAACCTCACCACTTAAATGCAAAAAAGGACAAAAACTCACCAGACAAATGTTTTGCGGAATATATACACTGTAGTCTAGATCTTAAGATTTTAGACTCATTGTAGATAATTACTCTTCATCTTTTAAAATATTCTGTTTTTAACCAAATCGGTATACTATTGTAGGTTTGGTCACTGATTTAAAAAATAACTTTCTTTTTTTGGAGAAATGAAAAACAAACATGTTAGAGCACTTTAAATAATTAATATGTTTTTAACGAAAATATTATGACTTAACCTAACCAGTCGTCAAGGGCGTACAGTTAACCTAACCGGGCATTCAATTGACCTAATCGGGCATTCAAATGACCTAACTGGGCATTAATTCTTGATTTTTTTCGGCTACTTTTACAGATCTGGCGGGATCCTTCAAAAAACGTACTCTTCGTAAAGTTGCACTTTTTACCGTTTGACCGACGCTTTTGGCAACGAAAGAACTGGGTATTTTTATCAAAGGAACACACTTTCCCACACTTAGAGCACTTTTCCATAAACAGTAGCAGTTTGTGACTCTACAATGAGTCTAAAATCTTGAGATCTTAAGATCTTAAGATCTAGACTAGAGTGTATGTATTTCGCAAAAACATTTGTCTGGTGAGTTTTTGTCCTCTTTTACATTTAAGTAGTGAGGTTTTGTCCGGTGAGTTTTTGTCCGGTGAGTTTTTTGTCCAGTGAGTTTTTGTCCGTGCCCCACAGTTGACCTAACGATTGGTTAGGTTAGGTCTGATATTTTCGTTAGTTATTCTTATAAAGCTAACTAAAGAAGGCTGGGGCCCAGATCTTCAGGTGATCCGATTTTTTTACTCGAGAACTCTTAATAATAACTTTTATGGTTTCATAGTTCTCGAATAAAAAATTCACCCTGTACCTTCCTTCAAAACTTAATCACAAATATCCAGACTTAACACATTTTAAGCATGGTTGATGTGTTTAAATATCAATACACCGAATCTGATTTCTCCAATTTTAAATGCTGCTCAGGAAAACGACATTTATATTTAAAAAGTGATTCGAAAATTGATACACTGACCTTTAGAAATTAAGTATGTTTTTATATACCTGTATGTATAAACAATTACATTTGCACATGCGTCTTGTCGTGTTTGCCAGTTGAAGTTCATAGTTTACACTTTACAGGAAGAGTCGTGGAAGAAGTGAGTCCTTAGCAATTAATTTAAAGGAAGTTCATTACGGCTTATAATATAAATAGTAATTATCTAATACTAGAAAGTGTTATAAGTTTTATATAAATAAAAGTTTGGGATCACCTGAAGATCAGGGCCCCCAGCCTTCTTTAGTTAGCCTTGTTAGGCTAACTAACGAAAATATCACGACCTAACCTAACCAATCGTTAGGCCAACTGTACGCCCTTGACGATTGGTTAGGTTGAGTCGTAATATTTTCGTTAGTTAGCTTTATGAGGCTAACTAACGAAGGCTGAGGGCCCTGATCTTCAGGTGATCCCACATATTTAAGTTTTGTACTTTGGTTACTAATCAATATACGTTTATAAGAATATACGTTATAAGTTTATAACGTAATTTTTGCCTGAAAATCTCTCATGCTTTCCAAAGGTATTTTCAGGTAAAAATGCCCTGATTAGACTACTTCCTACTAAAATACAAAATTAAACGTTAATGCCAACATTCTCTAATCCTCCATGGATGTGATGTATACCTTATGTAATGTATCCTTTCTGAATAAAGATCGTTTGTTTGTTTGTTTTGTTTACTTAAGTCCAGTTAATAATACTAATAATAATAATTGTGCTTGTTTAGCTTTCTTCGTAACAGCTATAAAATCACATGAAGGAGGAAACCTACAATTTATGAAGTACTCTCAGATTTTTTTCTATTATATTCCTATTCTTGGAGAGTGTCAAAACATATATAATTTGTATATAAGAAGGAATAAAGCATTCAAATTTAGGTACTTGTAGGTTATCTCTCCCCCCGCCAATTTTGACAGAATATTTTCGTTAAAACTAACGAAAATATTACGACTTAACTTAACTAATTATCAAGGGCGTACAGTTGATCTATTATTAATTATAACATTGTTTGTTTCTGGAATAGTATTTACCATTTACTAATAGATCAACTGTACGCCCTTGATAATTGGTTAGGTTAAGTCTTGATATTTTCGTTAGTTTTAACGAAAATATTCTGTCAAAATTGGTGGGGGGGGGGGAGAACCTCCAAGTACACAAATTTATAACGTATTGCTTTTCTACTTTCTTTAAACATGTTTAGATTTTGATGGTGTGTAAAAAGTGGCGTCACAGAAGTGTTTCGAAAAGTATTTATAATTCAAACACCGTCTTTTAGTCAACAAGAAAAAAAACGTCTTCAGTTAGAAAAATCTTGTTTATCACAATAGTAAAACAGATTTGGCTAGAAAATATTAATTTCGCGAAGAAAATACTAAGCATAATATTTATTGTGTGTGTGTAAATAAAACATGCAGGAAATTCTTAACTAAGTAAAAAAACTGTGAAAGGTCAAAGGACATTAGCATCAGCATTAGATGTTCACAGATAAGACAAGAACAGTATGAAATTTAAGAGTGATGGAATTTAGCATTTTACAGTAGATGCAGAAAGTTACGCAAAGAACTAAAGGTGTAATTTACTATTTGTCGTAAACAGGAAGTACGCAAGAACCGACAACCAAAGGTCTAAAGAGTAAGTGTGACTACTAACACAAAATTCTAAAACCACACTACGATTGCAAATATCAAAATTTAAAGAAAAGTAACCGGATGAATGTTGAAAACTTTCAAACCCAGTAGGCATGTGAAAAATAATTATTTCCCTTGTTAAGAGTTTGAACAAAACTAAAATGAGATTATGAATGAAAATTTACGCCCTTTATATCAAAAGGGGGACAGTTAGAAGTAGTACAGCAGTGCAGCACTTTACAGTCAAAATAAACTTTTCGTGCGTTAGATTCGTTATACTCGGTGACAGGAGCAGCGATATGGACACAGACATACATAAAAAATAACATAAAAACCTTAAAATTTATTTTGAGGGGCGTATTAGTATTTAAATGTCAGAACAACGAAACTAGGATTTTCCCAAAATGTTGTAGAGAAATATTTTCTTGTGGTTTGTTCTGTCTTGTAAATTTTTTATCGAAGTCTTTGTAAGTGATGGGATACAATTCGATGATTTGGTCAGTAGATCAAATTTTGCTTTGAGAATTTGTTTCGTTGAGAATTTCACAGTCGGTCAAAATTTTATATATATATATATATATCGGGTGGCCCCCAAAAACACGCCTCGAGATTTGAACATCAATAACTTAAAAAATATGCAGTTCACACTTCCAAAATATACATAACTTTTACCTCAATCTATCATAAAAATTTCAGACCTCTACATAAAATACTTTTTCCACAGCTGAGGGAACAATGAGGTATGATGAAAAAAACGAATATCCTAAATCCTAAATGTGTATAGCTGTACCTGGCAACTATTCTAAGACTTGTAGTAGTTTCTTTAGCCTATGGATAATCTGTTAGTCTCTGAAAAACGTCAGATGATATAGGCTACGCCCATTTTAAATACTGTTTTTTAAACTTACCCTTCACATTATGGTTCTAACTAACGGTGAAAAAGCGGTGATTGAAGTGTTTCTTGGCAAAAAGATGGAGTGGGGAAAGAATTTTGAGGGAATTTCCAGGAATAACTTGTAATGTTACGTCTGTGAATAGAATAATTAAACTTAAAGCAACCGGTTCGACGGCACGGAAGCGTGAAAGTGGTCGGCCTAAAACAGTTTACACTCAAGACAATATAGCAATGATCGAAATGATGAGAGGATCGACCTGGGTCACACTGCTCTCAGAGGAAAATTGCAAGAAATTTAGGTATCAGTCGAAGTTCCATAAAAAGAATGCAGAGAACGGAAGGACTTAAAGCATTTAAAAGGACCCGTGTTTCAAGACGTGACAGTAATGTAAGAGCTAAAAGAAAAATTCGTTGTAGAAAATTGCTTGATAGATTTTCGTTCAATGATGCTAAAAAAATAGTTTTTACAGATGAAAAAGATTTCACCATCGAGATTGCTCGAAACTCTCGGAATGATGTTGTTTATGGTCGGCGTAAGAAAGACATTCCTCCATCGAGACTTTACCACCAGCTAAGTCGGTTTTCCAAAAAAATCATGGTATTAGCAGGTGTATCGTGGAATGGAAAGACGAAAATTCATTTCATTTCAGAAAATAAAAAAATTAATTCAGAAACCTATATAAATCTCTTAGAGGAGAATCTTTTGCTTGATTTCGGCGTCTGTATTATGGAAACGATTTCATACTCCAACAAGATGCTGCTACAGCTCATACTAGTAAGTTCACACACGATTATCTACAACAGAATGTAGTCAACTTCATTGAAAAAAACGACTGGCCCCCGCAATCACCTGATTGCAATCCCATGGATTATTGCATATGGAACACACTAGCAGAGATTTATAAAGGCCAAACCGAAAAGTTTACAGAAATGCAATTAAAGAAAAAAATACTCGAATGTTGGGACAAAATAACATTCGTAGAAATCAGAAAATTTATCATGTCGTGAAAGAAAAGGCTAAGATTAGTTTGTAAGCAGGACGACGGACATATTGATCATAGTTGTTGATAAGATGTGAATAATAAATTTTTTTTCAGTTTATGATATTCGTTTTTTTCACCATACCTCATTATTCCCTCAGCTGTGGAAAAAGTATTTTATATAGCGGTCTGAAATTTTCAAGATGGCTTACCAATAGATTGAGGTAAAAGTTCTGTAAATTTTGAAAGTGTGAACTGCATATTTTTGAAGTTATTGATGTTCAAATCTCGAGGCGTTGTTTTTTGGGGCACCCGATATATATATATATATATATATATATATATATATATATATATATATATATATATATATATATATATATATATATATATATATATATATAATAAACAGGAACACCAGAAAAAAAATAAACATCCTCTAAACTCTAAAGTTTAATCAGTACCAACATATCGGAATGCACTAATTCCATCTTCAGGGCTAAAACAATAAAAGGCCAATTCACATACAAAATACAAATTGCAATTGTCAGTTGCTTACTAACAATTTAAAGTAACAAAGTTAAAATTATAAAAAGTAGCTAAGAAAATGTAAAAGCGTTAAAACTAAAAGGTAAATGCTTTAATGCTTTTACATTTTCTTAGCTACTTTTTATAATTTTAACTGTGTTACTTTAAATTGTTATTAAGCAACTTACAATTGCAATTTGTATTTTGTATGTGAATTGGCCTTTTATTGTTTTAGCCCGAAGATGGAATTAATGCATTCCGAAACGTTGGTACTGATTAAACTTTGAAGAATGTTTATTTTTTCTCTGGTGTTCCTGTTTATTATTAACTGCGTTTTCCACGCAATTAATCAATAGCGATATATATATATATATATATATATATATATATATATATATATATATATATATAATACTTATGACCAGATTCAGCGTACTTAATGCCCGGTTAGGCGTACGCTCGGTTAAGTAGTTAGTATTGGATTGAGTAGATCTATTCTAGATTTTGTCTCATCACAAACAATGTAAAATTTCGAATCGAAAAATATGTTTCATTGCCTTTGAAGGCCCAACGATTTTTGTCGCGAAATTTTTCATTCGCGAAAAATTTTTCGACGATTCGAGAATGTGTTATGTCGGTCAAAAGTTGTCTTTCAAAAAGTCTCACCGCCTTTATAAGTGCAATAACCGCATCTAAATAAGATAGAAAAGGAAATGGCATTTAAAGTGCAAAATTAGAAGCTAGGGAAGCTGAAACCTTCGTCGCCTTGTCTCAGATCCATTGCGAAGGAGTTGAAAGGAGCATGGTGAAACAAGAGCAAATATTAACTTCGCCCGAGCAAACCTTTCCTGGGGTTCTGGATGACATGGTCAGTAGGAGCACTGACTCGAACCACCTGACGCTAGTTCGAGTCCCACTACTCTTTAGTTTCACGCTTTAATGCCTTTTCCCTTTCCAAAACCTTACAAATTTCAGGAAAAAAATTTAAGTTTAAAGAGAGAGAGAGAGAGAGAGAGAGAGAGAGAGAGAGAGAGAGACTTATATCCGTAAAGGCACATTTAATTATAATGATTTAATTAACAGTTAAATCGAGTGATGTTTTAATTCCTTGCGTTTTTGTATTTTCATAATTTATATATTCTTCATATAACTTTGGATATGTTTGCTAAAATGAATGAAGATGAGAAAATGAAATTTAATGTCCTTACCGCATATAAAAAACAAGTGCAAGTGTATACACGGACACGTTCCACCTTTGGAGACAACATGAATATTGATGTTTGTCTACTATTATTTAGATTTGGCCAGAAGAGCCTTGTGGCATTTATTCCTTTCGCATATTAACAACTTTCGGGTAAATGTAGGAATTTGAAAACATGACTAAGAGCGTTGGAACAACAGTTAGTATTAGATAAGAATGAAAATTCATAAGATAGTATACGATGGAACAGTTCTTTTAGCTGAAACTTATCAGGTCACAATAAATAAAGTCCTTTGAAAGTATTTGTTTAAGATAATCATTTTAATCATGTAATACAAATTTGAGGCCCCCATTATATTAGAGAATTTGTATGTGCAGCGCCTTTTAAAAATATAAATGCTAATAGGAGAGAAGTGAAACACATACCAAAACTAGGAAATGTATTCAATTAATATTTAATCGCCAAATAAAGTAGTAAAAGATAACCTAGATAACAAAAAAAATATATAAATATAAAAACATCAAAGAACATACACTGTACATCTTTTAAAGATATATAATTATTACATAAAAATTTTATTATATCAAGAATTTTGTATTTAAACTACTGATTATTCCTTAGTATTTCATGTAAGCACCTCTTGCGTGAATGACTTCGTGGCATCGAGTCGTCAAAGAGTCGCTCACACATTGCTGGAGTGAGTCAGAGCTACTCTCCAATGTTTTTGGCATGTTCCAATGGATTCTCCCGATTCGTAAGGGCGATATCACTCCTTGTGATACACGCCCCATATAGATTCTCTTTGGGATTTAAATCAGGAGATTTCGCTGTCTATTGAAGGCCATGCGTTTCTCGTGTCTTCATGATGTGGTTTCACTGCGGGCAGACAATGATGAATTTTTATTCGAGCTAATCTCCGATTTGTCTGAAGGTTGTTGCTTTTTGAATATATTCCGGTGGTTTGTCCTATGGAAGAATTTAATTAAATTTACTGACTGAAGTTAATCTTAAAAGTAGGCCCCATTCCCCACAGGCTGGGAAGAGATACTAAACTAAAAATGATAAGGGAGGGCAAATATGATCTTCTGATGGACTGCTCTCGACTAACTTCTTCCTCTGTTTGACTCTTTCTCTCTGGCTTTCGATGCGATTTTCCGTGTCTCTCACTCACTCACTGACTCTCGATCTGCGCTGCGTCCTTTTTCCACTTTGAGAATTTGGGTTTTCATCTCGCATTGGAAAAGCACAATCGTACTTCTTTTTTTCGTTTGATTCTGGAACTTAGAAACAATTTTAGAATACATTATATTACGAGTTTTACAAATTCCTAACTGTTTTATATTATGGATCAAGTAAAGATAAGCACCCCAGCCTTCTTTAATTAGCCTTATAAGGCTAACTAACGAAAATATCACGATTTAACCTAACCAATCGTCAAGAGCGTACAGTTGACTTAACGATTGGTTAGGTGGGTCGTGATATTTTCGTTAGTTAGCCCTATAAGGCTAATTAAAGAAGGCTGGGGGTGCTTATCTTTACTTGATCCATATTATTTAACTAACTTATGTTACCCTATTTGACAATATTAAATTATCTTGATATTTATTTTTAAGTACTATTTTTAACTAAGAATTATTTACGAATAAATGATTTGTTGAATTGAAAGTGTGGCATCACGTTATGTATTCTCTCACACCTTAGTGGTTGAAGAAAACAGCGTAACATATTCCAGTACAAACACGTTCAGACCTGTTCGGATGTTTTCGTGCAAGCAGTCACGTATTTTTTTTCTGGAATTTACCTAAGCCCTACGTGTAGTTTATATCCTAACTAACTTATGTTTTCATTTATGTTAAAAATTTTACTATATTTCATATATTGATAAATCCCCAATTTTGCAATCCCAACATCTTTCTATTTCTCGCTTCGTCCCTACGATGTGCCGAATTCAATCATTTACACAGAAATTGTTAATATGCGAAAGGAATGAACGCTACAAGCCTCCTTGGAACAACTACACATAACTAGTATGTAATTACAATCTTGACAGATAAACAGTTTCTCCATACGCTACATACGTAGAGGGGAACTACGATAATTATTATATTTTCATAGACAGGTTTGTTATTATTAATTATGTAATTATAATTACTGATCAATCATAGTACAGATAGGTCCCGTTATCCGCGGGAGTTACGTTCCTCGAAAACACCCCGAATAACGGATCATTATTTCCCAATAGGCCCAACCACGAAAGATTATAGCTATCGAAAACCCTATTATGAAAGTTAATCATGACTTACCTTCCAACAGAACAAATACATATACTGTATATGTAAAGGAACATAAAAAAAGTGATTTATTCTTTTTTTTAAGAATTCAAAGAACACTAGACATAAGTAAAATAAAGACTAAAAATTGAATATAAGTTTTTGGTCAGAGCGGAAAGGTTCTTTATTAAAACAATACTGACAGAAATAAAAAAAATACCACCAATGCCAAAGTGGATATGACAGCCCGTGGCCGGACAGTTTGCCTACGGACAGTTTGCCTACGGACAGTTTGCCTACTGGACATTATGCCTATGGACACCAGGCCTACCGGACATTATGTCTAACGGACATGATGCCTAACGGACATGATGCCTAAAGGACATTTCGCATCTACACTCTTTCATGACGAGAATATTTTCTTAATTTTTTTTATTATATAGTGAACAACTGTGGTATATTTATCCTTACCTTATTTAACTTATTTAACTTATTTAACTTCAGATTCATGCAAAAGAATTAATTCAAAATTGGCTCTGAATTGCACTTATACTCGTCAATAATTTACCAATAGTTTACATTGGAAGTTCCAACGACCACAGTGGTCAGTCTAGCAGGTTAGGTTAGGTTAGGTTAGGTTAGGTGGGACTTTGCCACCAACCAAGAAAAAGTACGAGTATGTCAATCAGCGCCTGAAGAACCTCGTGGAGAAGTATGACACCACCCCGGTTCTTGAATATCTTCGTGGCATTGCTCACAATTTATAGAATTTCTGACTATGTTCGTTCATTCTAGATTGATTTTTTGGTTTCATTGCATTTAAATGTTTTCTTGCCTCACTATGTCTTTTCCTTCTACACTGATTTTTTAAAATCTTATTATATCTCCGGCAAAGATGTTATTTTATATATGGTTTTTAAAAAAATCCATTTTAGACATGAATTTTATTCTTTTTTATTTATGTTAAAATTCTAATAAATGTAATTAAAATAAAATTAAATATATGAAAATGAAATAAAATGAAATAGAATGAAATAGAATGGAATAAAATCGATGCCTCAATAAGCTGCGTCTGTTAGGCGTGTCGTCCTTTAGGCATCATGTCCGTTAGACATAATGTCCGGTAGGCATGGTGTCCATAGGCATAATGTCCAGTAGGCAAACTGTCCGTAGGCAAACTGTCCGTAGGCAAATTGTCCGTAGGCAAACTGTCCTAGCGCCATGACAGCCATAGACTGTCTCTGGTCCTGGTGTAGTGTCCCATGGCAGTATAAGAAACAGAGAGGGGTGCAGCAACGAGCACACTACGCGTAATTTGACTTGACCCATTTCTCTTTTTAAAGGGGACGTTTTTCCTGGATGGGAGCATTACCGCCATCTCATTGTCATTATTTGAACCAAGGATGTTAAAGAGATCAAACAACCAACTCGGGTTAGGAGAACTACAAAGAAGAGACTGTAACGGTCTACGTTGGAAGAAGAGCGATAGAGATAAATTAGCTCTCTCTCATTACCAATGTTACAGATGGAATAAAAATTATATAATAAAAACTGCATATGCTGGGATTGTAAAATCGGGATTTATTAATTAATGAATATACTCGTAAAAAATAGAATAATAATCTGAATAAAAACATCAGTAGTTACGCTACCATCCTAAGTGATAAATGTGAAATGTCGTAACACCCACCCACGAACGGGTCAATGGTCGGTTCACCAAATCACACAACCCCGAATCCTACACATAAATAAGAACGTATCTAAGTTATAAAATACAATTAGGCATAATTAGTTGCTTAAATAAAGAAGCGAGCCTAACTAACTAACTAAACAAATAATAAATTAAAAATTCTGCGCAAAATGACCTCAGAGTTCAAGGGTTATCTTCTTTAAGTGTGACGAAGCAAGGTAAAAATAGTTTCGTCAATACAGCATGCATTAGTGATAAGTTAGAACGCATTGGATATTCATGCAGTTTTTTTATGCAGGAAAGGGGGACCAAGGCCGAATGCCCGCAAGAACGAACCCCCCCCCCCCCATAAAGAAAGAAGAGAGCCAAAATCAAGGTCCAAGGTTTTCGAGATGCCTAGACACTCTACGTTTGAAAGACTGGAGATCACAGATAGAGGAAAATATGGAGTAAGGAAGATTGTTCCAGAGTTGACCGGTTGAGTAGATGAAAGATTGAGAATACCGATTAACCCTTGCGTTAAAAGGTTGAATAGAAGAAGAATGGGAATGAGTCGAAAGACAACGACAGAATGTGCAGAATGAACAACAAATTATTATGTGTCAAAGATTATGATAAGTTTTATTTAATAACCCGAGTCACTGTTGCCTATTCTGGCATGAAGGTATAGGGTTTCATTTGATAAAATTTATCGATGAATTTAATACGTTGTACAACTTATATATACTCCTATATGAATTAAAATTTTTACGGTTATGAAACTAATTAAGCTTGCTAGACTCCCCAGTATTCATTTAAATTCCTATAACTCCGTTTTTCTCTTTCTTTATGCTTTCTATTTCGAAACTTATTCTATATAACTCATTTTCATTAAAAAAGAAGGCTGTTTACATCACAAAATAATGACCACAAAAGCGAATACTTTCAATTTCCAAAGTCCTTTAACAAGTGTGGCCTCCTTCGATTCTGGAAAACGTTTTCGAAGGTCTTCTACCACCTGAAGCAGGAATTGTGTTTTCATCCTTCATGAGAATTCTGTTGTATTTTTTAATTAGAGCAGCCTCTCTTTCGGCAAAGTCATTTACGACTTTCATTTACATCAGGATCTCCTTGCTCCTTTTGTAAAGCCTCATCTTGACGTGACGAGAAAGCGGCTTTAAATATCCCTCCTGGAAGTTTAGTTCGTTTTGGTGGAACCCCTTTCAACTCTTTCTCCTCCAGAACCTCAACCATTCAACGTTTTGATACTTCTTCAATCAACAAAGTAGGCAAATCCGACGAGTTTCTCGCTCAGGTTCCACAAGTTCCGAAGGAATTATTTGGTGGCAGCTTCTAAGACTTGTGGATAGAGAGCAGAGTAGCAATTCAGTTTCTTCAAGAGTTGAAGATCATTAGTTGGTTCCGAGACGGGAATGAAGGGCATAAACCACGCCTTTGTGTACACGAGAAAAGTGAAAATATTCACATCATACAAGCCTCTAGGTTCACAGGCGGTCAGAGAGCCCTGGTCTCTGAACATCCAAATCTTGAGAGAATGGATTAATTTAGCATATCCAATGTGTGTCTATGATGCCTCCCCGCCGATTAATCGGAATCTACGAAAAGAAGTACCACCCACCTAAAAGGATGATGACAAGCCCAACAACTCCCTGTAGTTATCCTTGGTATGAACCTTGGTCATTGAGAGACGCTTTGAGATGCTCCACTGTCAGTGAAGCCTGTTGGGGAGGGGAGTAGGGCAGGGGTGTGCTGCCAATTTCTTAATAACCGGTTGTGACACAAATAGGGGTGTAAATCGGCGAGTGCCAATGGCGCGAGTCATTAAGCTAGGGGGTCTGGAGTGAGCGGTAGCTCCCTCAGCGAGGTCCGGGGCGGAGCCCCGGAATCCCACGCATTTTAGTTTTTCCAAACAGCATTTTGTAACATTTTGGCAGAAATTATTTAACATATTCTTTATACTCACTAATGACATAATTATCTAAATATAAACTAATTTTTCATCAAAAAATAAATAAATATTGAAACGACCACTGCTTGTGATACTATTTATATTTTTCCATAAAATCCTGAAAAAATGAAAAAAAATTAGATGTAAATAAATTTCTACTGACTGTTAAATATTTGTTAAAAACAAACAAACGGTTCGGTGATCCAATCAAAAGTTAACAACCGGTTCGGGCGAACCGGACCGAACCGGTCCCAGCACACCCCTGGATTAAGGATACTATGGATCCGGATGTTCCCTAATCAGGCCACCATCCCCATGTGGTCTGAAATAACTCTAGCATTATCTATATATAAATATTCAATGTAAATTTCATAATTACATTTAGGATAAACAGTTCTAATTGTGGCATATGTGCATGTATTATATGTATTTATATGGCTTCCAAGACAATGCTCCCAAGACAACTCCCAAGACAATTTTATTTCTACAAATTTTGAAAATTCCTTGTCGCCCAGTACGGTACCCTAAAATTTCATTTACTGGGCGACAAATTTTCTTCACTGGGTGACATTCATGTCGCCCACTCAGTAAGTTAAAAAATGCTCTGGATCTGTTACCACCCTCTGCTTTAATGTAGCCGATTAAAATGTGCGATGATGAAAATCATTTTATTCCTCCGCTTCTCGATCTCTCTCACGTTTACCAAACACTGCATTGATGTTGAAAAGAAAAGGCAATAAGGTACTAGAAGACACTAAAAGACATTCCTTCTACCTAAGTAAAGATGCTATTCTTTCTCACTACAAAAGAATGATTATGCCCCACCACGTGTACGCTGTCCAGTTGTGGTACCCATCTTGAGAAAAGACATACAAAGGCTTGGAAGTGTTCAATTCAGAACGACGAGGTTAAACTCGACCATCCGTCATAAATCATATGAACGGTGTCTCACTAGCCATGTTTACTTTAGCACAGAAACTTTGATTTTGTTTTCATGTCTGAGTTGTCATTTAAGGAGCTGGTGATAATGGGACTCAGCTACTTAAATTCTTGCACTTCCTTTATTGGTTCACCTCTCATTTTGAAACTAATATCAGTGACTAATTAGAGCTTTTAGGATGGAGCTGCAGAACCTTAGTTTTGGTAACATTTAAAAGAATATCATTCTTTTTTAAATATAATTCACAAATTTTTAGAAGACATTCCAGACCTTTAACAGAAGGATCTATAATATTTTATCATTGGCAAAGACTAAGTTATTTATCCTCCTATTATCTAGCCTATAGAATGTCCAACTTTTGCCTCGTTAAGTGAAACAATTAAACCATCAATATGCACATTAAACAGCAGAGGAGAGCAAGGAACCTTGCTTCAATCCGCAGGAAAAACCACAAACACATTACCCACCTAACTGTTAAAGATTGCTAGATATACAAAAATTTCAATATGTTTAACATGTACAAATGAGCTTTCCTGCCCTCTTATTTTTCAATAAAATATTGTTGTTCACTCTATCATATGTCTTACTTATATCCAGGAAAAAACTATAAATAGCTGAATTAGTGCCAGTGTATTTAAATATAATTTTCTTCAATAAATAGACACATATTAGTTGAGTGGGACCTTTTAAAACCAAACTGATTAGATGTCCATAACGAATCTTATAATTGGCATAGTAAAAGTCTATTAGTTTCGAGATACAGGAAGTGACAGCAATAGACCCGTAATTATTGCTGGAGAGAATGTCCACATATTTCTTTTTGACATAAACTCTCCAGGAATATAACTATGAGAACGTATAGCTGAGAAAAGTAATGAGATACGCAGACCCCATATCAGTGGCATATTTTAAGTACTCATTTGATAGGTCATCTACCACTGAGGCAGAACCAGTTTTTAACTCTTTAATCAGACTCTTAATTTCACGAACTAAAGTCTAGGTATTTTCCCTGGACCCCCCCACAGGTGTTTCATTGCAGCTCATATTAAGATTAATCCTTCCCACACTATTAAGAATGTTTGAAGGGTGATTCTTCTATAGGCTCGCAATTTCCCCTTCCTGTTTGCATATCTTATGACTGTTTTATATTGACCCCTACTTCTACACATATTCATGTAAACCAGTCCTGTTCTGGGTCCACCATGAAGGCACTATAAACCACAAATGTCTTTTGATTCTCTCTTCAGAGGAACAACAACAAGATTTTATTCAGGAATAATTGTAGTTGTAATACTTAATCATGGTCTTTCCTGCTCCCCTTAGTGAATATTGATACTATCTCATTGTAGTACTTATTTGTGAGTTTACAATGAGAATCATTTGATAAAAAATTATAGGCAAGATGTCGAATTTCTGAATTTTTAGAAGTGATCTGTTCTGTCTTTATATTCTATTCTCCGTTGCATGTTAACATAAGACCAATTGACACAATTATTCTTTCTTGCTGAGTTCTTGTTATGTCATGTATTACATAAGTTGGTAAAATTAATTACTAACTACAAAATATAAAATTTAGCCTATTATGGCATACCAGTCTTGGTAGAGAGAGCAACCACAACATTTTGACCAAGCTCATTTCCCCACAATGTGAGAGTGAGTGCATCCCAAGGATCATCTTCAACAGAATAAGTGACCAACTCAAACCATCCCAGGAGCAAGCAAGCAGGGGTGAACCAGAGCCTCATCGCTAAGCCTGCCACTGAACTACCAGATACACGCAGTTCTTTCCACTATAGCCTAACTTTTGTGTATAAGAACCTTTGGATCACCTGAAGATCAACTGTACGCCCTTGACGATTGGTCAGGTTAAGTCATGATATTTTCGTTAGTTAGCCTTATAAGGCTAACTAACGAATGTTGGGGGCCCTGATCTTCAGGTGATCCGAACCTTTCATTAAACTTTAAAGCAAATCAAGATTTATGTACATTTTAATCGTTCTAGTCGTGAAAGATGAGAATGATTAAAACATTCGAAAATTATAAGTATTATAAAGTAGACCTAAATAAATGCTTATCTAGCATTAATAAATCATTGTTCTTCAACTATTTTAAGACATTTGAATTCACAGTTTTATTTTCTATTATGTCACTTTACTTTGGATTTAATAACGTGTTTTGGGGCTGCGCTAAATTCTTTTCATTGTCAAATAAGCTTAAAATATTCACTTAAATAAGATGAGGAAATGTTTAATGTTTCCAGGTTTCTATTCTCAGGATCTATCTAATACTAAGACATGGGAAGTTTTTTAGATGTATCAACTTTTCGTAGCATTTTCTGGGTTCTGGCTTGAGTTAATCTAATTCTGTATCACGTTATGAATATGTTGAAGAAAACCATTTACTGGACTGGTGTATTATCCAGGGTTTTACTGAATGAAGGACTGATTCCTCTGTAACTGAAAAATACATTTTAAAAGCCGTTACACAGTTTTTCCATGTTTCCTGTACAGTATTATTGCTCTGAGTTAAAACTTTCCTCTATATTCTTCTCATGGTCCTTCATGTATTATTTCTTTATAAATACGTTAGTGTATGTGAAACCAACAACTGTAACACGAAGATCCTATCCCATGAATAAGACCTAATAAATACGGCCAAATTATCAAAAGAATGGATGAGATAAAACAAGAATAGCTAAAATATAAGTAAGTAATAATCATTATGCTATAACTTATGCACCTTACCACATTTAAGTCTTGGTTGAATAGCTATACAGTATTTATATATTATGAAATACATCTTTCATTCATGAAAACAGCTAACTATTAAAAATAGCTAACAATCTAATGTTTAACACCACAGGTCAAGTTGTTCAAAAAATTTGGTGCCATGACTAAAATATTTTGAGGGAACCATTCATTACAACTTTGTTTCCTATCAACTTTCTCTCCCCAAGTTCTTCTGTCACACTTTAAAAAATAATGGTTACCTACATCTGAATCTGACACTTCCCCATATATCTCCTAAGCCTTTTGGTAAGGAGGGTGTAAGGTCAATGCAAGGTCCTGTAAAACTGACAAAAATCACATCTGTTTTGGCTTCAGCTTAAGTTGGTTTATCCACTTTGACGAGACTTTTAGCCAACTTAAACCATTTATGCCGGAACAAATTTTAATATTTGCCTTTAAATTACAGTGTAAATGTTAACAATCTTACTGTCCTGCACATGGGACGCAAGGCATAAATGGGCTAAGCCAATCTAGTTAATATATACTGTGTATATATTCTTGGTTTTGCTTCCGCCCGAATTGTTCATTCTGACGAAGGTGAAGCTTGTCACTCACCTTAGACCTACAGTTTAACTGGAAACCGAGCCACGCCCCACCAGCACTTCAGCGTCTTAACCACTATGCTACCCAGAATACCCATTTGTCTACCAACTAAATTTTTTATTGTATGTAAGGATGAACAGCTGGGTTTTGCTGCGCGCCTGCTGCCGTCACTATGGGGTCTCGATCACGTGGCCGATAGAGTCGTAGTCAGCGACGCTAACCACTACATCACCGGGGTAATAATGTAATTTCCATAATAAAGGAGATGTATAACTATAAAGCAGACCAAAAGGTTCACATCTTTCAACTCCGATACACTGAAATCAAATGATAAGTACTATATTAACACTTGTTCATCTTATTTTTATCCTCATATTGAACAAATACTATTAATTACTGTATATTGTATTAATTTAATGCAATATTGCAATAAAGATGCAAATCAGAATATTGTTGGTATTTTTAATGATTATTTCAACTCTGTTTTTACTGTAGAAAATTTGAATAACTTTGATTTTAATTCTTTAGATTCTGTAAAAATCAGGTATTCTTTATAAGATTCATATAAAGAAGGATGATATTAGGCATGTGATTTATACAGGCCACTTGGGCCTATCGATGTTATCCAAGTCATCAGCTATATTTTATAATAAAATCCTGCAAAAATGTCAGTCTCAAGTCAACTAATTAACATAAAACTATTTACACTGCTACCAGAGTATCCTACATATCTTAAGATAAAATATATACAATATACGAGGGCCACTCAGTATATTTTGCCCCACCTTTGTTTTTCTTTCCAGGTTTCCTTGTAAGTTCCAGGAATTTTGTACACAAATAGTTACATACCTTTTTTACAAGTTTTTATTTTTCCACATAGTCTTCTTCTTTCTCTTCGCCCGTTCCCGCCTCTATGCGGGGTCGGCGTTTCTGACCAGCCTCCTCCACACAGCCCGGTCCTGGGCTTCTTCCTCCGACAAACCCTTCTCCCTCAAATCGTCCCTCACCTTCTCCATCCACCTTCGCTTCGGTCTGCCTCTCTTTCTCCTGCCATGCACCTCCATATTCATCGTTCTCTTACCCACATAATCTTCGTCCCCTCTCATCACATGTCCATACCATTTCAGTCTACTTTCTTGTATCTTCCTCGAGATTTCTCCAACCTTTGTTGTGCCCCTTATCCTTTCATTCCTTACTCTATCCAACCTTGTCACTCCGCACATCCATCTCAGCATTCTCATCTCCGTTACATCTAGTCTTTTCTCATGATCTTTCTTTATAGCCCAAGACTCAGCCCCATACATCATAGCCGGTCTTACCACAGTCTTATACACTTTTCCCTTAACCCTTGCGCCTATTCTTCGGTCACACAACACCCCTGAAACTTTCTTCCAATTTTTCCAACCAGATTGCACTCTGTGTGTTATTTCTGTGTCCAGCTCACCGTCCTCAGCCACTGTCGATCCCAAGTACGTAAACTTACTTACTCTCTTTAACCTCGCTCCCTCTAAACTAATTTCTGAGTCTTGATTTTCGTAGAACCTCAGGTACTCCGTTTTCTTTCTGCTGATTTTCAACCCTCTGTCTTCAAAAGCCCTCCTCCATTCCTCCAATTTTCTTCTACTACTTCTCTCCTGCTGCTGCACAGAACAATATCGTCTGCAAAGAGCATACACCAAGGGGATTGATCTTTTATCCCCTGGGCCAACACATCCATAATCAAAACAAAAAGGTACGGGCTCAAAGAAGATCCCTGATGTAGACCAACCCTCACGGGGAACCATTCCGTTACACCTACACTACTCCTAACCTGGGTCCTTGCTCCTTCATACATACTTTGCACCAACCTAACGTACTTCTCCGGCACACCTTTCTCTCTCATACACCTCCAAACCTCCTGGCGTGGCACTCTATCATATGCTTTCTCTAGGTCGATGAAAACCATGTGCAGTCCCTTTTGTCGCTCCCGGTGTTTCTCCATCAACTGCCTCAGTGCAAAAATCGCATCAGTTGTTCCCCATCCTTTTCTATGGCTTTCCTCCACCTCGAAACAAGGGCCTTTATTCCTTGCTGTTAAAAGTCAGCTGGGTTCCGCTGGAATCACCTCTTAACTTCCTCAACAACCTCATCGTCACTCTGAAACTTTCTTCCACAAATAACATCCTTCATTAGCCCAAACAAATGGAAGTCTGAAGGTGCCAGAGCCGGGCTGTATGGAAGGTGGGGTAACACAGTGAAGCGCATTTTTGTGATGGCCTCTCTTGTTTGCAAACTATTGTGTGGTCTTGCGTTATCGTGCAAAAGAAGGACGTCTTCCAGTTTTGTCTCTGGTTGAACTCGTTTTATACGTCTCTGGAGTCTCTGTAGGGTAGCAATATATGCCTCTGAGTTGATTAATGTCCACCAGACTTACCCCTTTCATGTCCCACAAGATGGTGGCCATAACCTTTCCTGCAGAGGGAGCCATTTTGAACTTCTTCTTGTGTGGGGAGTCTGCGTGATGCCACTCCATGGATTGGCGTTTTGTTTCAGGTTCAAAGTGGTGTACCCAAGTCTCATCCCCAGTCACAATTCGTGAAAGGAAGTCATCCCCTTCTGTCCCGTATCGAACCAACGACTCAGAAGCAATTTCTTTTCTTTGGGCTTTGTGATCTTCATTCAGTTGGCGAGGAACAAACCTTAAACACACTTTTGAGTATCCCACTTGTTGAATTATCGTATTCACACTTCCTTCACTAATTCCTAGCTCCAGTGATAGCTCCTTTTATGTGACGCTCCGATTTCATCGAATGATGCTGTTAGCACGTTGTACAGTGTGATATGTTACAGCCGATGCCGGGCAACCACTGCGTAGCTGATCATCGAGGCTGGTTCTCCCTCTCTCCGATGATCTCACACGTTTAGACGAGCGTCCAACTGTGCTTCGATCAACAACAGCATCTCTGTAAACGTTTTGTAGACATTTGTGAATATTTCCAACTGTTTCCTTCTCTGTGGTTAAGAACTCGATAACAGCTCTTTGTTTACGACGCACATCACTGTCAGACGCCATTTTCGAAACTGCGTTAACCATCGGTTTTATACAAGGGCGTTTAAAAGCGGTTTTATACAAGAAGGGGAGGTTCAAACTGGAAAAATCCTGTTATATGAAGCACAGAAAGTTCAAACTAACTGCCAAAAAGACATTTCAGCCCCATGGCCTATTATTTAGCTAAGGAAAAAGGGTGGAGCAAATTATATTGAGTGCCCCTAGTATAGGGTGTTCCAGAAGTCATCACCCCATCTGAAGTAGCTGTAACCTTAATTTAATTATTGTTTTTTGAATTTTTTTCCAGATTGTAGATCAACCCCAATAATTTGAAGATGGAACACCACACACCACAACATAATTCTGACATAATTCTAAATAAAATAAATTATTTCCACTTTCTACAGTATTTGTTTTTTTATTGGTTCAAAAGTTATAAGCAAAACAAATGGGGTGATGACTTTTGGAACACCCTACATATATATATTATCAGGAGAAAAATGATGCATGAGAGCGTTGTTCCCTGCATGCATAAACAAACCTACGATCCATCTTTAAAGAACTGTATCAGGTTCCTGGTATCACCCTTAGGACCCCTGCAGGGCTATGGCGTTCCCCGAGAGGCTACGCTACTCTTAACTATAACTCATAAATGTTCCTGAAGTCTCCCCTTAACCTAACCTAACCTTGCCCTTACGTCCTCAAATACACCTCATAAAAGGGCGTGAGGACTTCGTGACGCCATCTTGCCCAAAATTACTGTCTACAGTTTTGCCACTATACTATTGCATGTGCTATGTCGAAGAGATATTCCAGATATTCATTGAAGACCTTTTCTTTTTTGATTTGTTTTTCGCTTTTTGTCTTAACTAACTTTTCAAGCTTTTTTCCATGACAAAAATAGACACTCCACTGAGAATAACGTTCGTCTGCTGTGTTGTGCGCTATTGTGACGATAAATGCGGGGCCGGATTAAGGGTTTCATAGGCCAAGGCTGGACTGCGTGGACTTCAACAAATCTTTCCAATATATCGGTATTAGAAAAAGTACTCGACAAATATAAATGTTTTATTAAATGAGATTACATATTTTTCATTTGTAATCGAGTATAATATAAATAATTTTAAGAGATTAAATACGATAGGCCTACTTTATAAAAAAATATATTTCACCAAATAATATATAATATAATATATATATATATATATATATATATATATATATATATATATATATATATATAATTATAAATACAGTACTGGCCAAATTATTAGGAATTTTTTAAAAATTTCATTTTTTGGTATAAAATGTTAAATTAAACCAATTTTAAACGTTGTAAAGTTATTTATTTCTACACAAGAATACATGGTCATTATTTAGCAATAGTTTAGTACTTAGTTTGACCCACCTTAGCTGCCATAATGGCTGCGACACGCTTCGGCATGCCATGAATCAATTTTTTGCATAATTCTTTAGTCGAACGAAGCGTGTTTGTTCGTCAGTTGTCGTTTGGTTGTCGTGCGATGCGGGTGTGTTTCTCTTTCTTTTACGTGTCATTGTAACTACCGTTTAATTTAAATAGTGTATTTACCCAATTTCGGCAATTATTTGTTACAGTTTTTAAGTGAATTTGAAAATGGGGCGAAAGAATGACTTGAGTCCACGGAAAATTGGGCAAATACAGGTTTTATTAACTTCTACATTTAAACAAAAGGAAATCGCTGCCAAACTCCATGTTTCACCACAGTCAGTACTTCGTATTAAGAAAAAAATGGTATTTGGAGAAAATGTAGGCCCCAAAAGGGTTGGAAGATTGGCAGAAAAAGGGTAACGACTCCAAGAACTGATAGACAGATTGCAATTTTGTCTCTTAGAAATAGAAGAGCTACTTGCAAAAACATTTCCAGTAGTCTAGCGGCTGATGGCATCAATATTAGTCGTAGAACAGTCAACAGGAGGCTTCTAACTGCCGGCTTCAAAGCCTACCGCCCAAGGAAGAAGCCCAGGCTCACTGAGGCTATGAAGAAGGCACGTTTTGCATGGGCAAAGGAACACATTAACTGGACTAGTGAGGATTGGGAACAGGTAAGAATAATATTTAACATTAAATAGAATGTTAATACAGTAAATACAGTATGCATAGAAGTGTATTTACAGTACGTGATAAAACTGCAGTAAAAATATCTGTAAAGCAGCAAGTCATACTGTACTTCGTTTTAGCTGTACTTCATACGCTATGCACTGACTCTTTCACAGGGCTTTCTTTGATTGCAGGTGGTGTTCTCCGATGAGTCAACGATTGCCGTGCTTGACGATCGTGTTCAAAGTGTAAGAAGGAGGCCTGGAGAAGAATTTTTGCCTGAGTGTCTGATGAAAACGGTGAAATTTCCACAAAAGATCATGGTTTGGGGAGCAATTTCTGTGCATGGAACTAGTCGTTTGAGCATTGTTGAGGGGAATATGAACCAAGTCAAGTATATAGAAGTACTAAGAAGACGTCTACTGCCTCAAATAAGGGAATGGTATGGTAATAGACGTTGGATTTTTCAACAAGACTCAGCTCCATGCCACACGGCAAAGTCGGTTAAAAAATAGTGTCATGAAAATAGTGTTCGGTTGCTCCCATGGGCTGGAAATTCTCCAGACATGAACCCAATCGAAAGTTTATGGTGTATTTTAAAGGACGTAATCCATGAAACGCCGATAACAACAAAACACCAACTCATAGAGCGACTTATTCAAGTCTGGTTTCATTCTACACGTATTAAGGAATTATGCAAAAAATTGATTCATGGCATGCCGAAGCGTGTCGCAGCCCTTAAGGCAGCTAAGGGGAGTCAAACTAAGTACTAAACTATTGCTAAATAATGACCATGTATTCTTGTGTAGAAATAAATAACTTTTCAACGTTTAAAATTGGTTTAATTTAACATTTTATACCAAAAAATGAAATTTTTAAAAAATTCCTAATAATTTGGCCAGTACTGTATATATATATATATATATATATATATATATATATACATATATATATATATATATATATATATATATACATACACGAGTATATTAGGGTTGTCTTGAAATTGCGGGTGAAATTTTTGTTTTAGAATTCTTAAGGTGGTAGGCCGTCATTTGAGCCTTCCGACCAAGTACCATTGCACACAAAGTTTCAGTTTAAGTAATAAATATTTAAGGGTGCCACTGGACGATCAAAGTTTTGCGTTAAGAAACGCCCACCGCACCTATTCTACCATAACTTAACCTAACCGCAGCATAGTTCATTGAGTAAAACAAACACCATTTACCCAGTGCCAGATTAACCTGAAGGCTAAAAGGCTGAAAGCCTTGGCCTACGAAAAAGTGTGGCCTACGAAAAAAAAATTTTTTTTCAACAACACTAGCAGATTTTCTGGCAGTTGTCATCTGACCTTGAATTAAAGGTGTTTGTTTAGTTGTTTTCCACTTTATTTGTGTAGACTGTAGACGTAGGGTGGATCGATTTTACATTTTTTTCGATTTCCATATTCTAATAGAGACAAAAACTTGCGCATGCATGAGAAAATAGCCTTTGCAAAATAGTAGCTTAATAGGTAATCATCTTCTGCCCCCGGCAGAGCGATGAAAATCATATTTTAGTAGTCAAAAACGTATTTTTAAACCCTAGCCTAGAGTCATAAAATTTTGCGTGTGTGTTATTTCATGCCTAAGCAACGATATAAATGCTATGGGAAATATATAAATGCATTATTTAAGACAAAGAGCCGATCTGAAAATATGTGTATAATATACATATTTTCAGATCGGCTCTTTGTCTTAAATAATGCATTTATATATTTCCCATAGCATTTATATCGTTGCTTAGGCATGAAATAACACACACGCAAAATTTTATGACTCTAGGCTAGGGTTTAAAAATACGTTTTTGACTACTAAAATATGATTTTCATCGCTCTGCCGGGGGCAGAAGATGATTACCTATAAAGCTAAGATTTTGAAGAGGCTATTTTCTCATGCATGCGCAAGTTTTTGTCTCTATTAGAATATGGAAATCGAAAAAAATGTAAAATCGATCCACCCTACTGTAGAGTGTAGAGTAGACCTAGGGAGCCTAAATTTATTATTTTATATCATATAAAATAATAAATTTATGTTTATTATGTTTATATGTTTGTTATATTTATATGTTATTATTCAGGAACAACGTCAACAGCAGTCAGATGTATAGTTAGGTGAACCACAACAGCAGCAAACAACGAACAAGAAGCTTTACAATTTATATACTTTACGTTTGTTTGCTTTACAATTTACTTTACTTTGTGCAATATATATATATATATATATATAAATATATAATATATATATATATAACGAATTTTCCTTTTAAAATTATGTTTTGAACAGTTAATAAGTTTAAGCGATATAAGTTTTAGCCTTTAATTAAATTAGTTTTGGGAAACCGCTTTTAAGGTATTGACATGAAGTGCTAATTATGCTCTGGAGAAGGGGATCGATGTATTATATGAAGGACCCTCTATCTTATATAGCTTAGTAATTTCCTTTTTCGAGATGGTTAACCATTTTTTCACACTTCATTTTATCTTCTGGATTATTACTAAACTGTTGATATTAATCTAATTATTTAATGTAGCGTTAACCCTTAGTAAAATAGTGTGAATCGTAATAAGTGAAATAATGTGTTCTTCTTTGCATAGAATATATTCGTGATAGTCGTGATAACTAAAGCAAGACTATTTTTTCTAATTCCAATTTCTTTTTTCTATTCATTGCGTTCTATTTATTTATATACTTGAAATGGTAGTCACCAGTTTGAGCCGTGAGGGACATTGGAGGAAATGTCGGTCTCATTTATATAGGGAAGGAAATGATAGATTTCAATTTCCTTTCATAATATTTCATTAAATTGCTTTTGAATAGTATGATTAAATGGAAAAAGGCGAGAGTGAAATATAAATTTTAGTGAGAGAGAGAGAGAGAGAGAGAGAGAGAGAGAGAGAGAGAGAGAGAGAGAGAGAGAGAGAGAGAGAGAGAGAGAGTGTTTCAGGAACAAAAGGAAGCCTCAAAAATCTTTCGACCCACTCGGAGAGGTTCCTATCTTTATGAAACATTTTGCAACCTACCATATCAAATTCTCCTACAAAGTCCTTTGATTCAGAATGAATCCAGGATTCAGTTATTTCTATGATGTCAAAGTTCTCAGTTTTGACTAGACGCCCTCGGAACTAATAACAAATTTATTTAATACTATATCTTTAACATGCACTGCATAACACCGCCTATCCTCATTAAAGAAAACAAAAATCTGACTTTGGAGGTCTTCCAAATAGCTGCTCTATGGAGGTTGCCCAAGGTGTACCAACTGGCTGACTTTAAAATTAACTCATCTATCTGCCGTTAACATAATAAAATTCATTAATAATCCTGGTCCGTTTACTACAAGCGTTAGCCATAACAAAATCGGTATAATGTGCGGTTGAGTTATAAAGGATGGCTAATGATAAGTCAGGGATTGCTGAACTTAGAGTACATGTATATTATTTATATTTTTAAATAGGCCAGCAAACTCCCAAGCACTCACTAATTAAAATACGAATCTCGAAAGAACTGTCACATTTAGTCTACGAGCCCAGTAAACAAACAACGTTAACCATGTTTTGGGAAACCACAAAGTCTAGAATCAATAGAAAATATAATTTTAATAATTATTATAAATTAAATTTCCCTTGGATCTCAGACTTTGTGCTCACCCTGTACAATGTAAAGAAATCTGTATTAATATAAGCTCTCGTTGTGTTTTCCTTTTCGTTGTACTTTTCTATAAAAATATTTTTGTTTTAATATTAAATTTAAGTATGTAATACAGAACTCCAGATTTATTGCTGGCCTTTTGCAATGAGTCACTCTGACAGCAGGAAAAAGACTCCAGGATTCCTACAACGTTTGTATTCAGCTACATGATGATACATTACCGCAAACACCCTCGTGAATTTCAGTCTCAGTTTTTATCAGGAACATTTTATCGAATCTATGTCATTAATATTTTTAAATGGTCATGTTCTACGTACTTCATATGTACTGAGTACTATGTACACTTGAAAGTTTATGAGAGGAATTTTTATGAAGCATGAATTTATAAAAGCTTTAAACAAGAGAAAATAATCAATTCATGTTGTCTAAACTTGTGAAAAAAATAGGACTGTAATAATCCTATTGGGTCAGAAATTCATTTCACAAGTCTAAAATATTAATTATTTAAATACACAAAAACATTATATTCAAATTAATGTTAGACTCTTCCTAAACATCACGGAAAGCGACTGCTTCAGGCAATGTATTCTAACGTCAATATAAAAAGCAAATGATAATAAACGTCACATTAAGGAACAGCTGCCAAGTGAAAAACTACGTCGTGAGGGTCATAAATAAACAGGAATTTTCATATACTGTAACTGTAGTTGTTGTTTAAAGTATGAAAGTTTGTGATTTAAATCGTTCAATGTTCGTTTTTGTACAGATTACTTCAAACTTGGCTCAGTTCCTATTCCCATTCACGGTTCAAAAATAATAAGTTCAAAGTGAGAATTCGAGATTTGGAGAAACGAAGTGTCTGATTTCAAAAAGGGTAAAAAGAAGGCTTTGACACAACTCCGTGCCCTTCTAGGGTATTTTCTATGACAAATCTAATTTAAATGTGATTAATCCTACAGTGAGAATAGAAATGGATTAATTGGACACTTCCTTCCTTTCAGATTCCCACATCTGGATTTCTCACTCTTGGACAAAGGCTGAGAATAGGAAGAAGTCATTTAGATATGTAAAAAAAAGACTCGCTTAACTAAAAAAAATTGTAGTACCCTCATACAATCTCAGGGTGACCCAATTAAAACGCAACCCAGAGAATAATATTGTATTGTACTGGGTTGCGTGTTAATTGGATCACCATATATATATATGAAAATTTTTTCACGAAAGTAACACGTGAAAATAGGAATATATATATATATATATTATTCCTATTATTACTCCAGTTTCGTAGCCGACAACAAGGAAATACTAAAAGCAAAGCTAATACTTTTATCGAAGAGATAACTTAGTTGCGGGAAATATAAACGAAATTAAGCGTTCCTAACCAGATTATAGATTTAATGCGGTCGGTCGGTCCGTTATTGAATCTCCGCTTCTTTGTCCAAACAATTTGATGCGTGTTTTAGTTTGAATTAGGGCGTTATACGTCCGTAGATTGCGACGCCCTCTACAGTTCCATTGACGAAATTCTTTAAGGATAAATAAACTCGCTAAAATTGGGTAAATATTAACCATCAAATAAAGACAAGAAATGAAGATCTTTTTTTTTATCAGTTTCAAAATTACTGATACGCAAGCATAGGATAACGGTATGCGTACATTAACTGAGAAAGAATTGAATATTTTCATTCTAAACATCATATTGAGGTATTGGTAAGTTACTGGTTCAATTGGTCAAATAGTGACTAAATAAGGGAGAATTATTATTACATAATTACATCTACGGACATTTTAGGGTTAAATAATGAAAAACTGTGTTATAACTTAAAATATATACTATATATGATACACACAGACCGTGCATGAAACAAGTAACGCTTCAGGGAAAATTAAATCCACTATAGCCCAAATAAGTAATGGGAAATGACAAACACGATAGTTTTTCTTTTTCATGATGTTAGCCCGACGTGGGCAATGGGTTACCCCCAAAGAGGCCCCAAATTATAGCTTCCCTCACCAGCTATCTACAAAGCAAACAGGGTCCAGCTTTGGGGCAGGATCTAGGGCTTAAAGCAGCCTAGCCCCACTATATTTAGAACCTCAATATAAGTAGAAGACTCATTGCATTCACGTTGGATTAAATACATCAAAGAAAAAGGGGTAACTATTATATTTTTAGCCAAAAATCAAAGCTTAAACCTCAACTGGCAGAATTGAGCGTCCACATTTTAAGGAACATAACATGTCCGTTTCATGATGGAATTGAACTCAGAATGGTCCACTGAGGTTTTTTCTCAGAGGAGTTCCTTGTTCCATGCACGGTCTGTATGTATCATAAAAACCTCAGGAGACTATTCTGAGTTCAATCCCATACATACATATATATGATAATAATACACACAGACCGTGCATGGAACAAGGAACTCTTCTGGGAAAATTAAATCCACTATAGTCCGAATAAGTAATGGTAAATGACAGACACTATAGTTTTTCTTTTTCATGATGTTGTTGCTGTTGTTGTTATTTAGCCGATCATCCCACCCTGATCGAGCAAGCTGGCGGCACGCAGGTAACTGATCGCCCTCTCCAGAGTGGACCAGAAGTTCAGCGCACTAGTGATGTTGTGTTGTGTTGTATGTTGTGCTAGAGCGGTACAGTCTGTCATAATGTGTTCAATTGTTTGTGGTATGTCCTGGCACAGGTGGCAAGGTGTCGTCTGTAGAGTTGTCTAGTCTGTGTTTATACTGTATGTCTGTAAGTTGGGGTGATGTCCACATCGGAATCGTACTAAGTTAACACGATCCGATTTGCTCAGGCTGATCTCTGACCTGTTAATGGGTGGTGGCTTCGCACCTAGGACCGCATTCGGACGAAGTCGTGTCAGTGCTTTGTGGGTTAGGTGTGTGTGTGTGTGTATGTGTTTTCTGTACTGTGTGATGTCTGTGGGGCGTGGTATGGAATGGAGTATTTGATTATAATGTCTCTCTGGTGTTACCTTAGTGGTGCGAGGTGTGGTGCATGATTGTACATGTAGTGGCAAGGGTGTTGTGGGTTAGTTGTCGCTGCTGCCATGAATTGTGTTCCCCCTCATGTCTAAATGTTCCCTAACTTTCAGTATTTTTGTTTCTGTGCGCAGGTGTTCTATTGGTGTTATTTGAGTACATCCTGTAATGATACGAAGTGCGTTGTTTTGTATTGTCTGTAAGGTGTTTATGTGTGTGTTTGAGATAATGCGTGCCCAGCATGGGCTAGTATAGTCCATAACTGAACGAATATATTGTTTGTATATGTGTGACGTTGTTTCCTGCTGCTGTCCAAAGTTTGTGCCTGTCAGTACCCTAAGCGTGTTAAGTCTTGACGTACATTTGTTTTTAATGTCCTGAATATGGTTTGCAAAAGATAATGATGTTTTGTATGTGACCCCAAGTATTTTGGTCCTGTGAGTGTGTGGAATGTTGGTGTTGTTTGGTGTAAGCTGTGGAGTTATCTGGTGTTCTTTTGCATTGTTTGTAAGCAAGGTGATGGTTGATTTTGTGGGCGCTACTTTGAGTCTATTGTGTGTGAGCCAGTCTTGTATACTGTTTATGTACAGGGGTTGGACAAAATAATATGAGCACCTTGATAAATGGCGGTTTTTATTCTTAATATGGAGTTGGTCCTCCTTTAGCGGCAATAACAGCTGCAATGCGTCGGGGAATTGATTCATACAGCTTTTGGACAGTGGCTAGAGGAATCCTGAGCCATTCTTCGAGCAAACCCTGCTCCAGTTCCGCCAAAGACGCCGGCGGTGGGAATCGGCTTCTGACCTGCTGCTCCAACTGACACCACAGATGCTCGATAATGTTAAGATCCGGGGATTGTGGAGGCCAATCCAAGCGTTCTACTTCACTAACATGCTCTTCAAACCAGTTTTTAACGACCCCAGCGGTGTGGATTGGTGCATTATCATCCTGGAAGACGGCGCCGCCATTGGGAAACAGCGTTTGGACCATGGGATGGACCTGATCAGCCAATATTGACAGATAGACCTGGGCGTTAAACCTACCATGCAGTACTACAGCTGGGCCAAGAGTATTCCACGATATTGCTGCCCAAACCATCACAGATCCGCTTCCATGCTTAACGGTTGGGGTCAGGCAGTCGGGGTCATAAGCATCTTTAGGCTGTCTCCAGACGTAAACTCGACCGGAACATGGAAATAGCGTAAAGGAGGATTCGTCGGAGTAGACTACATTCTTCCACCGGTCTACTGACCAATTCTTATGGTCATTACACCATTTTCTGCGCCGCTCAATGTTGATGTGCGAAAGAAAGGGTTTGGCAATTGCAGCCCTCCCATGGTATCCAGCTCCATGGAGCTCGCGACGTACAGTTCTGGTCGATACCGGGCTTGCAAGATGCTGGTTAAGCTCTGCAGCCACTTTTGGAGCTGTGGTCTTATGGTTCTTTGTCACAATGCGCTTTAGCACCCGGCGGTCTCGATCACACAGCTTCTTCTTGCGTCCACTATTGCATTTGTCGGTGCTTGTCTTTCCATGGTTTTGGTATGCAGACATAACCATAGAGACAGTTCCTCTGGATACATTGAACATCTGAGCGGTTTTCGTCACCGATGCACCAGCCATCCGCGCTCCGACAATTTGCCCTCTTTGGAAGTCTGACAGGTCTTTCATAACTGCTAATTCATAATTCACTCAGATCTGTAAAAACAACGTGAGGGTTATAACATGACGTATACACTCTCTGTTACGCATTTAAATAGGTTTGCCAGTCATTTGACCGTTTACTTTGTGTCTGAGCAGTCCGTAAAGATAACCAGTGAAATCGGCGGGTGTTCATATTATTTTGTCGAACCCCTGTATGTTCGTAGGTTATTTGTAGCGGTGTCGATGTTGTTGTGGGTGGCTGTTAGAGTGATGTCATCTGCATATGATGATAAGGTAAGCTTGTTATCTAGTGGTGTTGGAATGTCATGCATGTATAAGCAGTGGTGTAGTGCTGTGGGAACGCGTGGGAACGGCGTTCCCTTACTTTTTTTGGTAGACGGAACGGTGTTCCCTCACTATTTCAAATAAATCCGAACTTACAAATCTCTAACGTCATGAAATTTTAATTCCCACCCCTAGAAGAAATATGAGAAAGAATCATTAACTGTTTCATTTCTTTTAGCTTCGACTGAGGCAATGCTAGCCTATAAAGATCTGATGAAACAGTCACCACGGCGTACCAGTTGTTAACTTTTTTTTAGTTAATCATTCCAGTTGTTAGCTATTTTTATTGATCGTATTGGATGTCATATATCTAATGACACTGGAAATACTGCATCTTCAACCTTGGAATATATCCTAATATCCAGTGCATATGACCTCAAAATATCCCTGAAATTGGTCAGATTTCAAAAGATTTCCTGGGGGGCTTACAGTGCCCCCGGACCCCCAGCTGTATAGGCTCGCCGCGCTCGCCATTGTCCCCCCCGCATCTGAGTAACACTTTCAAAATGCGTTCCCTCACTTCTTTATTTAGCACTACATCACTGTGTATAAGTTGAACAGTGTTGGTGAGAGAACAGAGCCTTGAGTGACCCCATTCGGAAAAAGCTTGTTTTTGGATGACTTGCCATTAAATGTGACATGTGAGTATCTTCCTGAAAGATAGTTGCTCAGCCACCTTTTGGTGTTATTGTGCATGTTTGTGTTGAGTATTTGGTTTATGAGAGGGAAGCGTGGGATAGCATCAAATGCTTTACTAATGTCTATTGTTGCTAATAGTGTACGTTGAGCTGGTCATCTGGAGTTGATGCCACCCATGATGTGCTGCGTGAGGTTAGTTAGTAATGTCGTGGTTGAGTGGTGAGGTCTGAATCCATGTTGAGTAGGCGATAGTGGTATGTGTGGGTTGGTGATTTGTAAGAGTAGTCTTTCTGTTACTTTGGAAGGTGTGCATAGTAAAGTAATGGGTCTATAGGAAACTGGTTCTGTTGGATTTTTGTTTGGTTTGAGTAGTGTAATAATTTTACCTTGCTTCCATATGTCCGGAATAATACAGTGTTGGTATGAATATGTGCTGATATTTGTGGGAGTTAGTATTCCCTGTGGGCCCAAGTGTTTAAGGTGTATGTTAGATATGTTGTCTGGTCCAACAGCCTTCGAATTCTTAATGTTTTTGATGATGTTGGTGGTCTGGTCTGTATTGAAGGGTGTAATGGTCGTGTCGAGTCTGTAGGTTTTCTTGTATATGGCTGTTTGTCTGTCTGCGTGTTTCTGGTTGTTGTCTCTGTTTAAGTGACTTATCTTTGCGTAGCGATTAACTAGAATGTTAGCTTGTTGTGTATATGTTGGGATATTATTTTGGCTGCGACAGATAGCCGCGTGTGAGGTGTGAATGCCGCTGTTAGAGTGGGTATTGCTGTTTATAGTCTTTTATAGCCTGGATGTATCTGTGGAGTGGGTTAGTGTTGTTATGCATTCCCTAAATGTTTCTGTTTGTTTTTCTTTGAGTTTTTTGTTTATTTCTGTGTTGAGCTGTTGTATCTGCTGTTTTATGGCTTCTGTGTGTGGTGTTTGTGTGTTATGTTTGAGGTTGTTAAGTTGCCTTATGAGGTGAGCTATTTCTCTCGTGTAATTTGGGTTGTATTTTCTAATGTTGCCCTTCGGTATGTATTTGTTTGCATTATTGATGATCTGATAAAATGTCTTGAGTGTTGTATTGATGTTTATGATAGGTGTGCTGTTTAATGTGGTGAATTGTTCCTCAGTCTGTATTTTGAACTGTTCCCAATCAGCTTTCTTGTAATTTCTGTAAGTGTGCCTAAGGCTTTTGGGGCAGAGTGTAGAACGTGTTGTAATGATGATGGGCAAGTGGTCTGATGACATTTGTTTTTCTGTTCTCCATTGTGTATGTGTTGCTAGTTAGGGGGAACAGAACGTTATGTCTGGGGCGGAGTTTGAGTATCCTGCTTGATGTGGTATGTGTGTATGTTCTTCTGTATTGTTAAGAATGAAGAGGCTGTTTAGTTGTGTGGCTATGTTGGCGCCTCTGGTGTTGCTTTGGTTGTGCAGGTACCAACTAGTGTCTTTAGCGTTGAAGTCTCCTTCTAAGATGACATTAGTGAGAGAAGCCAGAGTGTGTAACTGTGGATTGTAATTGGCTGGCACCTAAGGTGAACTATCTGGTGGGATGTAAATGTTGATTAGTGTGGTGTGTTTTGCGCGTGTTTTAATGTTAACTGCCTGTATTTCTCTCGTGTTATCTGCTTGGATTGTGTTTGTAATGTTTTGGGTGACATCAGTATAGCTAATGCTTTTACGTATGTAAGTGATGAGTCCATCCCCGTGACCCCCAGTACGATCTTGACGGATCGCCGTGAAGTCAGGGATGGTGGGTGTTTTGTGTGTGCGTTTTAGGTTTGTATCTTGTATAAGTGCTATGTGAATGTTTTTTTTGTGTACGAATTCCCTAAGCTACATGATTTTGTTTGTGAGGCCATCTACGTTATACTGTAATATGTTAATATTATACGTCTGTATGTCTCTCATGGTGCTATTGTGTCTATGTCCTTGTGTATGGTGACATGTGTAAGTTGTAGTGGGGCCTGGATTAGTCTTAATGTCGCCGGATAGTAAGAGTAGTCCGGGGAGCACGCAATTTCTCCCCGTAAATTAAAAAATAGCATGCTGAGAATAGGTCCGGCCCCGGGAGCCGATCGGCACTCTGACCGTGCCACGCAACAGGCCGTCATGATGTTAGCCCGACGTGGGCAACGGGTCACTCGCAAAGAGGCCCCAGAAATATAGCTTCCCTCACCAGCTATCTGCAAAGCAGATTGGTTCCAGCTTTGGGACAGGATCTAGCATTCCAAGGCTGGATCCTATCTGCTTTGCAGATAGCCAGTGAGGGAAGCTATATTTTTGGGGCCTCTTTGCGAGTCACCCGTTGCCCACGTCGGGCTAACATCATGAAAAAGAAAAACTATCATGTTTGTCATTTATCATTACTTATTCGGACTAAAATGGATTTAATTTTTCTAGAAGAGTTTCTTGTTCCATGCCCGGTCTGTGTGTATTATGAAAAAACCTCAGGGGACCATTCTGAGTTTGATCCGAGTTTATATATATATATATATATGATGAAAATAACCACGAAGGAAAAAGGAAACACAGGATGGTGCTCAAGCGCTTTCGTCTAATGACCTTCAGGAACACTGGAAAAATGAAAGTTGTAGGAGGAGCATACAAATTTCTAAGGAAAAACTACCAGAGTTTTAGCACTTTGCCCCTCTTGTCTAAATCCATTCTGAACGAATTCAAAACAACAGGATGAAGCGAAAAAAGACCCTGGCTAATGTTAAAGTTATTTGTAAATTGAATAATGGCAGACTCAAGAATATTTCTATTAACAATGTTGCTTGAGTGAAACAAAATTGAAGCATTATTCCAATCAATACAGTGGGGTAACTCTGACAAATGGACGAAAAGGGCACTGGACGACTCTCCCGTTCTAACGAAATATTGATGCTGTTTTATACGCGTGTGCAAATCCTTTCTCGTCTTTCCAACGTAAAAAGAATCACATTTTTTACAACCAATTTTATAGAAAATGTCTGAATTATTATTGGTAGGGCTATTTTTTACTATGGTTATTTTCATCATAAATATTATTCACGTGTTACTTTCGTGAAATAATTTTCATAAATTTTCATAATATATATATATATATATTATATATATATATATAATATATATATATATATATATATTATATATATATATATATATAGTATATTCGTGGTTTTTCGCATCAAAGATTTTTTTTTTATGTTATATTTGAGAAAAAGGGATTTTTGTTTTACAGGAAGAAAAGTGGCTAAAAGATAATTTTTTGACCTAAATTTCGAAAGGCAAAAGATTTAATTAGTTAAGGCAAATGGAAAACAAATGCTATATGATAAGAACAGATTAGCTGAAGGCAAATCAGCGGAGAAGCAGTCATGGTGGAACAAAACGAGTTGAGGGGTTGATGCAACCAAAGGTGAAAGGTTACAGTGACTGGTAAAATAAAATATTGGTTAAACATTTATACTCGTAGCTACACAGAAGTAAAAGGAGCAAAATATAGAAACAAAAAATCAGGAAGGTAATACTATATATATATAATATTCACATATATATATATATTACAAGTATATATATATATATAATATATATATATATATAATTATAAAGAAATTGTATTTAATGATGGAAAATAATTAATGAAATTAAATATCTAAGAATGAAACATGATGCGCCCGATTATATCATTAATATTGTATAAGGACGAATACAGAGATAGGTAAAGGCATATATATGCAGTCGTTACAGAAAATCGTGTACGAGCACATACACACACACACACACACACACACATAGATATATATATTATATATATATATATATATATATATATATATAGTATACCATACACCTCGTTAACCTCGTTCATGTTCCGTGTGTTAGTCTCTCTTCATACGCAGATATATATATATATCCCTGACGTGCATTCAGGGTAAGCTAGGTAAGCGCCGCCTACCCTAATAAAAATCTTATATAGTGCGTGTGCTTGCACGCAATACCGCTTACCCTGTAGACGTACCCACTGCACGCGACTGATATATATATATATAGTAAAATGCTATGTTTTATGTCAATACGAAATATTTCTCCCAAACGGACAATGCAGGCACACATTTAGAGGACAAAGTAAGCTCTTCTATGAGATGAATATGACGCAAGGATTTTTATTGTATAGGACCGATAATTCCCTATGGAACATATATGGCTCACTGTGAGTGGTTGGGTTGACCTTATCAGCCAATCAGAGATATACGCTTTCTAAAAATATTAAATGTTAATATTAAATATTATATTAAATGTTAATAATAATAATAACAATAATAATAATAATAATAATAATAATAATAAAATTAGTTTGCATTATTGATATTAATTCGCTTTAACTTTCCAAGATTAAATTTCGGCGGTGAAGGCCACTTATTAAAATAAAATTTAATATTTATTTGGACGCCAGACAGCATTTTAATAATAATTCGTGAGTTGGTTGTAACGCGTCTCATTTGGCTTTACTACGTCTTCTCCCAGTTTTAGGACTTCACAAAAATAGAGATTATTTGGAAAAGTTGAAAAATTATTTTTGGTTATTATTCATTTTTTGACCCAGTCACACCCAGCTATAACAGCAATATATATTGAATAACCAATCAAAACTGAACAAGAAAATATATATATTATCTTGTGCAAATTTGTATAAAATGTGTTTTTTTATTAAAATATATTTCCTATTTTTGGTGTTTTTTCAATATATATCGACTATTTGGTGAATATTTCTTATTTTTGGTGATTCTGGCTACTACTGCGTAATTCAATTTGTCCTGTTTTACAAATAAATCATTTTTAGCAACTGTTCGTCTGTTCAGTTCAGTTTTTTTTGTGACTAGAAGTATGACGTGTCAGTTATGCATATTTGATTTTGAAGACGTGATCCGCCATATTGCCCTCGATGAAGACAAGAGTTTAGACCTTTTTTTCAATCACGGAATAATTAAGACATCCGTGACCTACCCTAAATGCAATAGTGCTTGTATTTTAAGAAAAGACCAGAAGGTCTTTAGGTGCCGTAAAAAAAATCCTAAAAATAAACGTGTGTCGTTTAAATTTAAGGGCAGGCGAAACTTAGCGGACTACCCATGCAAGATTGGCACATGTTATTACATTATCATTTGTATAATTTAGGTCTCGGGGGTACGGGGGCGGAGCCCCCGTAAAGATCACGCATCACAAATTGATCGGTCCTAATGTTTTGCGGACAGTTCAGTACGTGACACCGGTTAGGTCAACTGTACGCCCTTGATGATTGGTTAGGTTAAGTCATGATATTTTCGTTTAAATTCATTAGTTTAAACGAAAATGACGAGTGCAAACTTTTCTGGTTAATTTTGAGGTGTTTTGTACGAAACTGCCATCCGTTTCCTGTGCAAATGCGTAGTTTTCAAGATGACGATATCTCGAAAACTACGCATTTGCACAGGAAACGGATGGCAGATTCGTGCAGAACACCACCTCAAAATAGACCAGAAAAGTTTGCTCTCATTATAAAAAGAGACTGGGTCAAAAAACGAATAATTACCTTATTTTTTTAGTAGGTCAAATTTACCAATGAAATTTAAGATATAAAAATGTTTTTTTTTATGAGTATCATACCTGGGACACCATATATATATATATATATATGCCTCCACCGGGATACGAACCCATCACTGAAAATAATTCTTTTTAGGCTAATTAGAAGATTAACCTAACAAGAATTTTTTTCAGTACGAGGAAATTATCATTCAGTTTTAGAACGATATGATCACATTTACAAATGATTTTGAATTAAAACAGTAGTCAAACAAATTTTATTTTTCAGTGTACCAACTGACAGAACGAAGACGAATAGAATAATGTATTATATTATATACAGTCATGATAAAAAAAAGGAAAACAAGATATTAGTAAACAGTTTAGAGTTTATCGTTATAAAGTCTTTGATGTTTGCGAAGAACGTGTCATGATGTTTGCGAAGAACGGTTCAAATGCGATAAAAAATATCAACGAACACCATTTGGATGGACTACATTGTCATTATTATTATATAGTAAAATGTACGAAATATAAAAATTGTTATTATAATTAATGTTTTTATTTGTGGTAACTGTAACATTTCCCTGTAAAAACCTGTTAAGTCTAAAGAAAGAAATAGCTGATGAAAACGCAAGGAAAATTAAGGTATGATCGTGTAACGTAACTACTGTAATCCCATAAACTAAGTATTAATAAGTATGTTTTAATTATTTTGATTAGATATTTTGATAAATTAAACTAAAACTTAGTATATATTAATTCCTTTAGTTCAACAGAGACAATAAATAAAACACTAAGATTTTATTTCTTACACAGTTTGCATAGATTTCTAAGATATTCTAAGATATCTTTACATATGATTAGGCAAAATGTTTGTTATTGAGCGTGGTCAATTGAGAAGAAAGGGCAAAGAAATGCATTGTCTCTTTTCTTTTTCTTTTTTTATCAGGAGTGTACAACTGTACATACAAAGGGAAAATATTGCAGAAATTAGATTAATTAAATCAAACAATTATGCAGAACTTTTGGCAGCAAATGTTGAAACTGTAAACGCGATATATATATATATATATATATATATATATATATATATATATATATATATATATATACGGTATATATATATACTGTATATACTGTATATATATACTGTATATATATTTTATATATATATATATATATATATATATATATATACACATATACACAGTACATATATATATATATATTATACAGGGTGTCCCAGAATTAACTATCTATTTCAATGAAATCGGACAAATTTTTTAAAAACACACTTTTATTTATGTTTATCATGTTTAATATGTGTTAAAAATGTATAAATTTCTAAAAAAAATTCATAATTTTATTTTCATAATTTTTTCATTATCTGGGCCAATGAAAGACCGTCTGAAGTCATAGAATGGCAAAGAGACTCTCCAAAAGTTAACGTGTGGCTTGGAATGACCAAATCCAAAATTTATGGCCCATTCTTCTTTGCGAAAGCAACTGTAACAGGTACCGTCTACCTTGATATGCTTCAGCAGTTTCTCGAACCACAGCTTCTTGATGATGGCATTCTTGATAATGTTGTGTTTCAACAAGATGGAGCACCATGTCATTATGCTTTAATTGTTCGAGAATACCTCAACAGACGCCTTCCGAATCGGTGGATTGGACGTGGAGGACCTCGACCTTGGCCTCCGCGTTCTCCGGATTTGACACCCCTGGATTTCTTTGCATGGGGTTTCATAAAAACAAAGGTTTATCGCCAAAAGATCAATGCTTCTTGTTGAAACACAACATTATCAAGAATGCCATCATCAAGAAGCTGTGGTTCGAGAAACTGCTGAAGCATATCAAGGTAGACGGTACCTGTTACAGTTGCTTTCGCAAAGAAGAATGGGCCATAAATTTTGGATTTGGTCATTCCAAGCCACACGTTAACTTTTGGAGTCTCTTTGCCATTCTATGACTTCAGACGGTCTTTCATTGGACCAGATAATAAAAAAATTATGAAAATAAAATTATGAAAAAAATTTAGAAATTTATACATTTTTAACACATATTAAACATGATAAACATAAATAAAAGTGTTTTTAAAAAATTTGTCCGATTTCATTGAAAGAGATAGTTAATTCTGGGACACCCTGTATATATATATATATATATATATACAGGGTGTACATAAAGTCAAGATCTATTTTTGTGAAATAATTATTTTTTTCTATTTTTCTTTTCAGAAGCCCTTAGAATGAATACAGAAGAGCGTGTGGCAATAGTAATTTGGCGAATCGAGGGAAAGAAATACAATGACATCAGAGAGAAGTTTAGGAGATTTCATAAGCCGGGGCCAACAGACAAGACAATACGAAAATTGGTGAACAAATTTAAACGAACGAGATCTGTAAATGATGAAGCAAGATCAGGACGACCGTGTATGTCAGATCTTACCGTGAATGCAGTACGCGGAATTATCACTGAGGAGCCACGTACGTCCGTTTGTGCTGTATCACACAGACTCGGCCTCCCGACGTCATCTGTGCACAAAATTCTGAAAGTTAATTTGCAGAAGAAAAGCTATCATTTGTAGGTTTTACATGATTTACATGAGGAAGATTCCCTCGACGAAGTGCTGTGTGTGCTAATCTCGTAGAACAAATCTGGAGTGATAATTTAATGGACAACATTCTCTTTAGTGATGAAGCCACTTTCCATACGTGTGGAAAAGTAAATCGCCATAACTGTCGAATTTGGGCAGATGAAAGACCGAATGATTTCGTCCAAAATTGGGAAAGAGACTCACCTAAAGTTAATGTCTGGATGGGTTTAACAAAATCTAAAGTTTATGGTCCTTTTTTCTTTGCTGAAGCTACAGTTACGGGGCTTATTTATCTGGACATGTTGCAGCAATTCCTTGAACGTCAGCTGATTGGGGATAGGATTGTTAGTACCGTCGTCTATCAACATGATGGTGCTCCTTGTCACAATGCCAAAATTGTTCAGGATTATCTAAATGGACGTTTTCCAAATCGCTGGATCGGACGCGGAAGCAACAGACTTTGGCCAGCGAGATCACCAGATTTAACCCCTTTAGATTTCTTTGCATGGGGCTTTATCAAATCGCACGTCTATCAGACGAAGATTACGAGTCTTGAAAACTTACGTACACGTATACGAACTGCTGCAGATAAAATAACCCCCGCAAATGCTCCAGAATGTGTTTAGAAATGCTGCGGAACGATTTGAGCTGTGCAGGGATACTGATGGGCGTCACGTCGAATCCTACTCTTAATTATTTAATAAATGTTACCACTTTATCATTTTATGATTGAATTCCATATAATTTCCAAGTGCTTCACAAAAATAGATCCTGACTTTATGTACACCCTATATATATATATATATATATATATATATATACACACACACACTACCAATCAAAAGTTTAAGTACACCCTGAAATATTCATAAATTTCAAATTTTGTTTGAAGTTTTTTATTTATTAACTAAGTTATCATGACACAAATTCATGAGTACAAATATGGGAACTTAAATAACAACAAATCAGGACAATTTACCAAAAGCAAAGTCTAAATTTTAGATTCATCAAAAGAGCCTCCTCTAGCAGCAATTACAGCAGAACAAATTCGAAGCATGCGCTCAACAAGAGAAAGAAGATAGTCTGGTGAAAGCTGCTGCCCGCACTCTTGTAAGAGTTTCCAGAGATTCTGAGCACTAGATGGCTGCTTGGCTTTCACTCATCCCACACTAGCTCGATGGGGTTCAGATCCAGGGACTGTGCTGGCCATTCCATAATTGTGAGCTGACGTTGCCGTTCTTTCTGCTTCAGGTACTGTTGGCCAACTACTCGCAGTCCAGGTGGGATGGCATGGCGCTGTAGAATGCTGTGATAGCCACGTTGGTTTAGTATTCCAGTGACTTTGTGGAGATCTCCAACTTGCTCCCCTGCAAAACATCCCCAGACCATCACACTTTCTCTACCGTGCTTCACTGTTGGCACAACACACTGCTGTGTCATGCTTTCACCCGCTCTGCGCCGCACAAATACTCTGCGTTTGAATCCAAAAACTTCGAAATTTGATTCGTCAGTCCAAAAGACAAATTTCCATTGCTCATCAGTCCATTTTTGGTGTTTTTTAGCCCAGGCTAGCCTTTTCTTTTTGTTCTGGAGTTTCAGCATTGGTTTTTGTTGCCGCAGTTCGTCCTTTTAATCCTGCCTCTCTTAGTCTTCTCTGAACAATTGATGTTGAAACTGTTGTCCTTCTGGAGTTGTTCAGCTGGGCTTTGATTTTAGGTGCTGTGAGACGTCTGTTGCGCAGACTGGTAACTCGGATATACTTGTCCTCTAAGTCTGTTGTGGTCTTGGTCGCCCTGACCTTTTCTGTCCTTATTTTGACCAGTTTTTTCGTACCGTTTAATGGCACAAGCAACCGCATTCACAGAAACTTTTAATTTTTTGGCAATTTGCCTCAGTGATTGGCCCTCATTTCTCAAAGTTACAATCGACTGTCTTTTTTATGTTGTTAATTGAGCTTTGGCACCCATTTTTGCGTTTTGAAACACAGAAATATACCTTAAACTACACAGTTAGCTCCTCTGCAAGGATTTTATATGTAAAGACCTGCAGCGCATGTTAATAACTGAACACATGTATTAACATACTCCTGAAGAAACACACTATCCCAGTAAAGACTTTTAAACTGTTTTTGGACCTTTGTGCAGAGCTAATGGCATTAATTTTAGGTTGTATGCTAGAAGTAAATTAACACATTTTGAAGGCTATTTTGAAGAAGCTTCTATGTTACAACACACTGCACAGGGCAGATGCACTGAAGCATACAATATGAAAACCAGGTAAGCAAATTCATCTCTAGAACCTGTTAAATTTACATTTAAAGTTTATGTCATGAGCTAAGCAGCAAAACATTGGAAATTAGTAGGTGTACTTAAACTTTTGACTGGTAGTGTATACATACATACATATTATATATATATATATATATATATATATATATATACATTTGAACTGCAAACACGCAGTATAATTAACGTAAAGAACGACGCTTGTATAGGAGAATATTCCGCGCAAGTTGAGAGAGAGAGAACGAAACAAATGAAAAAATGAGGTAACCACCCGGGAATCGAAACCGGGATCTTCCGATGGCCTTCTTAGTGGGGGTGTCATGTCACGAGTAAAAGTGTACGTAGGACAAATTGTTTGTTGTTTTCCGATAGATACTAAACTTAAAGCCTGGGCTTTCCCTATGTACACGCACATCCAAAAATGGGATTGAATTGTCTTGTTCCACTTCTAAAGTAAACTTAATGGAGGGTCTTGATCATTTAACTGAAGGAGGAAGTTATCCAGGTCACGATAGTTTAGTATCTATCGGAAAACAACAAACAATTTGCCCTACGTACACTTTTACTCGGGACATGACACCCCCACTAAGAAGGCCATTTTTTCATCAATGTTTCTCCGCGCCCTTAGGATCGCCAGTCCGGAATACATCGATGCCGAATTGGAAAAAATCAACGGTATTGGAAGTGATCTGTGTTATCCATCTGCGTTTATGGAATCTTGTCTCAACAAGGCAAAACGAACTTTCTATCGTGTCAATAATAACACTCGTACTTTGTCAAAAAATATTTTAGTACTTCCATTTTTCCCGGGCTTTTTAGGCATTGCTAATGTACTTAAACTTTTGGATATTAATGTAGTATTTTCATATAACAAAAGTGTGAAAAATATCATAGTAAAAAATAGCCCTACCAATAATTCAGGCATTATCTATAAAATTGGGTGTAAACAATGTGATTCCTTTTACATAGGTCAGACGGGAAAGGATTTGCACACACGTATAAAACAGCATCAATATTCCGTTAGAACAGGACAGTTGTCCAGTGCTATTTTTGTCCATTTGTCAGAGTTATCCCACTGTATTGATTGGAATAATGCTTCAGTTTTATTTCACTCTAGCAACATTGTTAATAGAAATATTCTTGAGTCTGCCATTATCCAACTTTCAAATAACTTCAACATAAGCAAAGGTCTTTTTCAACTCGATCCTGTTGTTTGGATTCCTTCAAAACAGATTTAGATAAAAAGGGTAGGACGCTAAATCTTTGGTAAACTTGTATGCTACTTTATTAACTTTTAATCTTCATTTTATTTTTATATATATCGAAACGACTATAAAAGGCAAAGTGTTAAAACCCGGGCAGATTTCCAGTATAAATTTGTATTTTTATAATTCATTTGATCTTGTGCTAAAAATCGATATTTTTCCTTACAAATCTGTATGCCTCTTTGTTAATCCTTTAATTTTTAATTTTTATTTTTACTTCTCCGTTTATTGCATATATATATATATATATATATATATATATATATATATATATATATATATATATATATATATATATATATGTGTGTGTAGATATGTATGTATATATATATATATATATATATATATATATATACAGTATATGTTTGTGTGTATGTATGTTATTTATTTATTTATTTTTTATTTTTTTCTTTCTGTAACCTATATATAGGCCGTAACCTTTTATGTACTTCAGTGTTCCTGAGGATGTCATTAGACGAAAGCGCTTGAGCACCTTTTTGTGTTTCCTTTCCTTCGTGGTTTTATTCATCATAAATATTTTTCACGTGTTACTTTCGTGAAATAATTTTCATATATATATATATATATATATAGAGAGAGAGAGAGAGAGAGAGAGAGAGAGAGAGAGATTTTTTTTTTAAAATTTTGTGACCTATATATCATTTAGGCATTACCTATAAAATTGGTTGTAAACAATGCATTTGATCTTCTGTTGAATTCGTTCAAAACGGATTTAGACAAGAAGAGCAAAGTGCTAAAATTGGTAGTTTTCCTTATAAATTTGTGTGCTCCTCCCACAATTTTTATTTCTATATTTATTATATAGATATTTTTTTTTGTGACTTATATATAGGCTCGAACTCTTTATTTACTTCAATGTTCCTGAGGATGTCATTAGACGAAAGCTCTTGAGCACCATTCTGTGTTTCCTTTTCTTCGTGGTTTTATTCATCATATATATATATATATATATATATATATATATATATGTTAACCCCTCCGTCTATGGCCCGGGTTGGTTCGAAGTCGACGGGGGTTCTAGTTAGGTGGCAGCAACGGATGTGTGACTTGCAGTAGTTTTCTTCTATATTACTCTCCGAGTTCTTCTATAGTGGCTCGGAGGACTCTGATAGACTTACTAAAAATGCTGAAGGTTCCGGACTCTTCTTATAGCGTATCCGGAAAGTTTAATGACTAAGTTCTTCTGAAGAGAGCAAGGCTCGAAGGATAAGATAAAAACTATTTACTGTAATTTACTGCTAAAATGTACAGGTAGTGCTCAGCCTCTGAATTAGCTTCTGAATGACAATGGAATATTTTTACTGGGTTTATATACCCAAAAACTGCTAACATCATTATTATTAAATGCTAAAAAGGCTGTATTATTTTTGCACAATATTCGAAAATAAAGTAAATTTTTAGCTGTGGTAAGGCTTGAACGAGTAAACAAAATATTTGAAGACGAAACCATATTTTTATCTTAAACCGCGACTTTTCAGATCTGATGTTATCATGATCTGCCAAGTTAACTAAAAGTGGAAATCGGACTATGCATCTTTACACTAAAATATGCATATGAGTAAAATTTTAAGGTTTAAGATGTACAATTTTAATGCTTAGGCAAGACATGATCTCATCTTTTATAACGAAAGAATGTATACAAAATATGAACATTGCAAAGCTTAAGCACGATTCCTTATTAAGCGAAATCTAAAAAAATGATTATGAGATTTTAAAAAACAACAGGTCACCAATTATTTGGCAAAGTAGAAAGCAAATCAAAAATTTTATCCAAACTCGCGTTGGGCGATTTTGGTCCTTATGTAAAAATGAATACACACACGTACATACATATGAGTATAGGCATTATATAAAGTTAAATATATAAGAATATACAGGATTATATAAATACATGAACCATATAACACATGAATTTTTAAAATGGATACTTTTTCTTAAAATGGATACAAGAACTATATAAATGAATACAAGAATTACATGAAGAATAAGATAGTATAGGAATATGGGAATTATTTATGGTTCATTTTTACAGGGCTCTTCCCTCTAGAATGATATTAATATAATAATGTAACATCCTAACTAATGCTAACTAGATGATAACTATGGGTTTTATAATACAGTTATATATACAACATAAGTCGGGTGGTTAAGTCTAGTTCACGTGGTCTGGGTACGCACTCTTGGTCGTGCATAAATAGTTTCATGTTCCGTGTCACTTGGTTTTCTTTGTTCCCAGAATGATCTTTTCACCACAAATATACCGAGGATAATAGCACATACAATAATGATACTAACGGCAGATGTTGAGAAAATGGTTACCGGTTGTAGTATTTGTAAGAGGTTATTTTGGTTATCATCCGAAATTTTAAACCGGCTCAATTGATCATTCCATTCAGGGGCATGTAGTTCGGGTAGGATGGTTACAGGTTTTATGGAGAGATTTAAGATCTCTATGACGGGTTTAAATTTAATTTGCGACGGGAATGGGTATGAGTTATTAAGGGTAACCTTGTACGGGTTGTATATTTGGAGGGCTTTTGAACGCAAGGAGCAACCAATTGGTAGCCGAATAACCATAGGGATTGTGATGAGGGAATAATTCGATGGACACTCGAGAGTAGCGGCAGTCCTGTTCGCGAAAGAAACCCAGATGTCTGGTCCAATTCGTAGTTGGATGGTTTTAGGGGAATGAAATTTTTTAAATGAACATACGGGGCATGCCGGTCACGAATTAATCGATAAAGCAAGACCTAGTAGTTGGAAGAATAACTGGTTTGAGTGGAGGGCAGACGAGTTGTTTATTTGGTTGCGGGAATCGGCAATGCCGGACGTCGCTATCTGACATCATAGAATAAGCTGATAGATCTTTGGTGAGGAAAAGGTAAGGTGGTACGGTGGGTAAATACAATCGATAGACATTAGAGTTGTTTTGGTAGGGTGTTGGGAAAGGGTGAAATTTATATACGTCATAAGTGAGGACATCGAAAAATGGTATAATTATGAGGTATGTGTAGGGGCGTGGTCCATGTACAGTCCAGGTGTATTCTAGAAATTGAGGGTAATTAGTGTGGTTGAGTGGGAATATGGGTGATAATTTTAATTGTGACTGGGCGGTGTGAATCAAGGACTGAAGTATTTCCCATGGTATTAGGGTGGAAAGAGTGATTTTTCCATGGGCTAGCTGGGTTGCACGCAAAACCTTGGAATGAATCGTAGTTATTCGTTGTAAGTATTTATCGATTAGGGTTACTTGTAGGTTCATTATCTCTATTAATTCTAGATATCTTTTGTGTTCTTTGTATTGAGCTAACATGGATTCAAGGTATGTGAATCTGTCCGAAAGGGAGTGGAGGAAGCGATTGTTTTCGTGTAATGACCTAATAGTTTGTTCTAACATGTGTCCATTATATTGTCGATTTCGCGCGAAGAGATTCAATTTAAGTTCAATTCTTTTAATATCTTCTTCGGTTGCTAATCCGAATAAACCTTTGAACAGTTTCCCTCCTATATCTATCAGTCCCCTTTTACTTCTTTGGTTAAAGTTTTCTGAATTTTTAGTTTCAGTTTGTATCCATGGTAAGGCTAATATTTCTGATAGGGCGCGTGCTGTAGTTTGAATATTTTCGAGGGTATTTTCTAACAGAACGCGACTAATCTGATCTTTTCCTTGGAAAGAATTCTGGACTTTACTTTCAAACGTTTTTAATTGGGTTTGTATCTGAAGGAGATTGATTTTAATTCTAGCAGGGGGTTGCAAATTTATATAAAGGTCTGCGTGCCCTTTCAAAAATTTACCTTCTGCAAGTTTTTCTATAACAACTCCGGTAGAAATTTTAATGCTAGGTCTACAAGAGTAAATAATTTGGAAAATTATAAGGGGGACAATTTTATTCATTTCTACGCCTTAGGTTATACGGAGCTGGGGGTAGTTGTGTGGATACTTGTGTTTGTGGGCGAAGGGGTCGGCCTCGTTTTGGTGGCAATGGGGGTCGACCGTTGAGCTCGGATTCTGAGCGGGTTCGTTTCTTATGTGAAGGTTCTAGTTCACGTGGGTGATGCATTTGCGGGCGGTATGTAGGGTCCGTGCGTCGATCATCAATCGGTGAGGGTGGTGACAGAGGAGATGGTGGAGTTGGAGGAGATGGTGGAGTTCCACTGAGTGATCCTCTCGAAGGGGTTTCTCCAGGGTCTGGGTCCGATGGGACGCTTGGCTCTGGGGCCTCCTCTTGTTCAGAGATTGCCTCGAGTACTGGTGGTATTACGAGGTACCAATCTTCGTCATGGGTAGCGGTTCCCGCGGTGACCACTTCAGTTTTTTGATCCCTGCCCGATTTGTTAATATCTTGACCTTTTGAAGGATAGGCGGCTCGAACGCCTGGCAGCTGTTTTTTGGGAAGGTGTTGTTCGGAAGCTATCTTCAAATTGTCAGCGTGAATGATCTTTAGTTTGGAATGATCCCGGAGGTCGAGGATTTCATAACGATTTTTTCCGAGGTTTTTCATAATCCTATATGGGCCATCCCATTTTGGGTATAATTTGCGATGAGCACCTGGCGGTTTCACGCTCTTCAGATAACATCGCATACCGACGATTATAGTCCGTTGACGGGGATGACGCCTATGTTGCTCTTGCTCCATCTGTTGGTTTCGTTGGTCGAGGGCATAGCGGATTATGTCAAAAATCTTGAAAGATCGTTCAGCTAGTTGCTGATTTGCTTCTGCCATTTCGGAAGATGTTAGAACTGCCGGGTCGGTTTGGTCGGGCAAATCAAAAGGTAGACGCTTGTCGTAGTGATAGAGGACGAAATGAGGGGTGTCCCCGATGGACACATTATAGCCATTGTTGATGGCTGTTTGTACCATGGGAAGGGAATCATCCCATGTACGGGAGGATGCATCGACAACGTGGCGCAGGGCTTCCAAGATCTTTCGATTGTGCCTTTCCACTAAGCCGTTTGCCTGCGGATGGTATGCCACAATGTGTGTATTTTTAATTTTACACATGTTACAGAGTGACTCGAACAGTTTGGAAGTGAAACTAAGGGCGTTATCCGAGATTAGGATGGAAGGAGTGGTATGATTTTGGATGACGCGTTCCACTAGGGCTCTTGCCACAGTTTCCGAGGTCTGGTCTGGAATGGCGGCTACTTCGCTGTAACGCGAGAAGTGGTCCGTAAACACAATGATGTACTGATTTCCCTTTGATGTTTTGGGAAATGGTCCCAGTATATCCATTCCAGTTCTTTGCCAGGGCCTTTGGCATACTGGATATTTATGCATCGGAGCTGTGGATGGTACGTTGCCCTTATGCTTTAAACACGACGGACATTCGGCGATGTATTCTTGTACCTTTTGTTCATCTCGGGAAAGTGGTATCGCTCCAAAAGACTCTTGATGGTGCGATCCGGCCCCATGTGTCCATACAAAGGTGAGTCGTGACAAAGTCCAATGGCTATATCGACGAGATCCTTTGGTATCTCCACGAGGTCGTTTCCATCTTCGTTCCTGAAATGTACGAGCCCATCTTTGAGGTTGTACTGTTCTTTTACCTTCGATGGTTCCTTTTGTTCCAGGCGCGCCCGAAGGTTTTGGGTGTGTTGGTCCTGTTGTTGGGAGTATTGCAGACACTCGTAGTCGAACACAGGAAGAATTCCTATTTTATTCACTTGGGCGTCGGGCTTGAGTCTCGACAATCCGTCTGGAATAACTTGCAGTTTTCCCGGTTTGTATACGATTTTTGCTGCAAAGTCCTGAATCAACAGAGCCCATCTACTCAATCGTCCTTCAAGTAGCTTGTCCTTGAAGAGGTACGTGAGTGGCTTATGATCAGTCTTGATGGTTACATCGTAGCCATAGACGATATTTCGGAATTTTTTCAAAGCCCAATATACCGCTAGGGCCTCTCGGTCCGTAGTGGAATAATTCCGTTGAGGTGCAGAGAGAAGTTGACTGGCATAAGCAATGGGTAATTCCACACCGTCTACGTCCTGTAACAGGACGGCTCCTAGTCCATAGGAGGAAGCATCTGTGGCTATGATGAAGGGTCTTGTGTAATCAGGATATTGTAAAATGGGATGACAGGTTAGTTTATTAATTAAAGTTTCAAAGGCATGTTGGTGATCGGATTCCCAGTTAAATTTCGAATTTTTCTGGAACAAATTAGTAATGGGTTTAGCAATATTTGAAAATTGGGGGATAAAGTTCCGATAGAATCCGACAAAACCAATAAATGCACGGGCGTCGTCGATGGTTTTGGGTACAGGGTACCTTTCCAGGGCTTCGAGTTTGGCTGGATCAGGTTTAATTCCTGTGGACGAGAGTAGGAATCCTAGGTATACCAGGGATTCTTGTAAAAAATTGCACTTTGCAAGCTTCAGTTTAAGGTGTGCTTTTCTCAAGTGTGATAGCACATTCTGAAGGCGTTGAAAGTGTGTTTTTATGTCCGAACTGTAGACGATAATATCGTCAAGATAAACGAGAGCTTCGACACCTAATAGGTCGGAAAGGACTATATTCATCAACCTAGAGAAATTAGCAGGCCCATTTCGGACTCCGAAAGGTAAAACCTGGAATTCGTAATGGCCTCGGTTAGTGGAGAAAGCAGTCAATGCCCGAGATTCGGGACTGACCTCCATTTGCCAATAACCCGATGCTAAATCGAGGGATGAAAAAAGTTCGCTTTCCCTACGTTCAGAATTGTTTCCTGCATGTTTGGAATCGGGAAACGGTCTGGGATGGTAATGTTGTTCAGGCGTCTAAAATCTATACAAGGGCGAGATGTTCCGTCCTTTTTGGAGACGAGAATCATAGGAGCGGACCAGGGACTAGCTGAAGGCTGAATGACATCCTGCTCCAACATGTCCTTGATGTGTTCCTCAATAGTGACTAATTGGGAATGTGGAACCCGATAGGGAGGAATGAAAATGGGTTTGGAATTGGGTTCCAACTTGATTTCAAAAGGGACCAAATTAGTTCGGCCCAGAGGATCTCCTTTTAGGGCAATCACATCTCTATTTCTTATCAGGAAATCGAGAAGTGATTCCATTAGTTTGGGATCCTGTAAAGCTGGTGACTCCTGAAGGGAGTGCTCCAGACATTTCTTATATTCTTCTTTTAATACTGAAGGATTTAACTCTAAGGAACTGGAAACACGATTTATCATACTGATGGGGAAATCTGAATCTACTTCTACTGTGGAAACAGTTCCTATTTTCTGATTTGAAGTTAATTCTATAGGACTTTTTCCTTTGTTTAAACAAACAACAGGGATAGCTGAATTCTGACTCTGACTAAGGACTTGGGCAATAAGAACATCTCTTTTGAAATTACTTTTCTCTGTAATCAGAGTACGCTCTGACTCTAATAATTTTCCTTGACTGTAACTACTTTTGCTAGGAAACAAATCTTCTCATAAGGTGCTACTGTTATATGCTCGGTAGGGCATATGAAAAATTGTGAATCTGACTCTGGTTCGGCGACTAAAATTTGCCTTATTGGCTGAACTGAAGCTGGCTGACTGAAGCTGGCTGACTGGAAACTGACTGGAAACTGCTGACTGGAAACTGACTGACTGGAAACTGACTGTGTTGATCCAACTGGATTCAACAACTGGAACTGATTACCCTGGGGTCTGATTTCTGGAGCGGTTGTCCCTCTGGATGCAACCGGCTGACTTGAACTGCTATCAAGTGGAGGGGGTTTCCTATTTCTTTCGGAAATCTGAACTGAACTAATTCTATTAGCATTAAGTCTGTCATTCTCACGGAGATGGTGTGTCCTATTTCGACACTTTACTAACTTTCCGGCTGGGTAAATCTCCCATTGATTCCGGTTAAAAAAATCCATACCTAGTAGGATGTCTGTCTGAAAGGTGGCGACTGTGTCCACTATACAACATTTCGCGGGGTATACCGCGTTTCCAACTTCTAAATATAACTCAATTTCTCCGTATGTAGGTATGGGTGTGCCCGTAACTCCTCTGAGTTGGCAGGATGGTGCCTTAAGTTCATATTTGTAATTTGTACTCTCTATAATTCATCTACACATTGTTTCTTAATTAACGTCGCGTGTGCTCCTGTATCTAGGAGAGCAGTTAAATCTTGGTTATCGGTGCTACAATTTATTATTAAATCTAGGAGGTCCGCACCTATTATCCTGATGGGGAGTTTGTGTGCGTATCTGGGTTCATTACTGTAATTTAGGAGGGAGGAGGTTGAACTGCGCCTCCAATGTAGGGTCTAAAAAAGGGCTCGAATGGTCTTCTATGGGAGGACCTGGGTCATATTCTACGGGATTATCATACGCTGGAGGGTGTTCTTGAAAACTGTACTCTGGGGAAAATGATTCCTCCACGGGTACTTCTACGTACCGAACTAGTTGACCTTGCTGGTTGTACTGAGGTTTGTACATGGGGTAAGAGTGTGGTTGACCCTGTGGTCGTAATCTATTGGGTTGGTAGTTCGACTGAGGCTGGGAATGGACTGGTTTCTGGGGATTGGATGACTTTTGGGATACGTTTTGGGAACGTGGTGGTTTGGTTTCTGAAAGTGGGGTCTATACCCTGCAGGGGCTTTATCAGCACACTTTTGGCGATCGCCACGGCGATGACCATGTTCGTGACAGTGGGAGCAATAAGAGGGTAATTACACTGACTTATCATGTGCCCAAAGCTATCGCAGTTAAAACACTGTGGAGGAGGGCGTGTATTCTGGGTTTGGGGGGCTTGTTTCTGGGGTGTTCCCTGCATTGGCCTCGATTTATAGGGTTGTTGTTGGTGTTGTGGCTGCTGCTGCTGAATGTAATGTACGGGGGTTTCTCTACCCTTTCGGTAGTTTGGTTTGCTAAATCGGGGTAATGTTCCCGTGTTTTGTTTATGGCTACACTTACAGGTTTGTCAACATTTAAAAACTCCTGAAACTTTTTTTTAGGTGCTCCGGGTAGGTTTTGGTAAATGGTTGTGCTACTATTAGATTTCTTTGTTTCGAAGTGAAAGTTATGCCACATGCATTTTCTGCGGCCGGAGGGCTTCTCCTACAAGTTTATGTGTACGTGTAATAAAATTGTTTAAATCTTCGTGTTCCTCTTTCTTCCATTTAGCTTGGAAGACTGCTTCTAACGTGGCTAAGGGTTGTGCAAGTTATTTCTTTAAAAAATTCTAATAAGTTTTGTTTAAAATCGTCCCATGTTGTAGCTTCGCTAATTGATGGGACGTAGGTGACTGTGTCATGAGCATTCCCTTCTTTAGGGTCGATAAATCTTTTTGCTTCCCTAATTTTTATATCATCATCGGTTTTCGCGTAAGAAATGTTGCTCTAAAGATTCAATCCAAGGTCTTACGCGTGGTTCAACAAAAACGATTATCTATGGTCCCCTTAAAAATTAAAACAGTATGAGGAAGGTTTACTAGTCTGCCTAAGTTAATGTATGCGGGGCGGGGGTTTGAGACTGAGACATATTGGCTTGTGTGTTTGGGAGTATGTTTGAAGGGCGCGGGGTAGGTGGAAAAATGGGTGTAGGTAAATTTTCGATGTCAGAAAGCGCACCGTCTGAATCGCTCATATGTGAAGGTACTTATTAATGTGTTCTAATTAGGTCTGCTTGACCGATCTTAATTTATGGAATGATCACTTAAGGGGTTTTCCTAACTACACTATCTAAAAAAATAAATGCACAACAATTTGCCTAACTAGGGGAAAATTTGAAAAGATTGCAAACAAAATAAAATAAAAAAAATGTAAACAAGATTATGGTAATACTATGTTTGGTACATTAAATAAAATTATACTATACTAACTAGAATAGTAAAAATAACTGAAAATAACTCTGACAATAACTGTGACAATAATTCTGTGAAAATACTGTTCAATAAAAAAAAATGTATCACTGGTGTCTGAAGTGTTCACTGTGTTTTGTGTTAATTCTGGCTCAATATTAAATATTAACTGTTAATAATACTGACTTTTCAAATGTTTAGAGATTATTTAAAAAAGAGTTTTGTACTTAACAAGATTCCTACGGCGAAATCCTTAGAGACGTGTCCTGAAGACGTGTCTTGCTGGCCACTTGTTCTTGGATGAAAACTAGGCGTGGAGAACTTGGAGTCGTGACGCACCGGTTCAAGGGTGGATGTGACGAACTAGAAGTCGTGACACGCCGGTCAACTGGGTGTTGGTTCTGGTTCCAGGGTCTGGAAGACTGGAAGAATCCTGGAGTCGTGAAGATCCTGGTTAAAGGGTCGCCAGTTGTTAACCCCTCCGTCTATGGCCCGGGTGGTTCGAAGTCGACGGGGGTTCTAGTTAGGTGGCAGCAACGGATGTGTGACTTGCAGTAGTTTTCTTCTATATTACTCTCCGAGTTCTTCTATAGTGGCTCGGAGGACTCTGATAGACTTACTAAAAATGCTGAAGGTTCCGGACTCTTCTTATAGCGTATCCGGAAAGTTTAATGACTAAGTTCTTCTGAAGAGAGCAAGGCTCGAAGGATAAGATAAAAACTATTTTACTGTAATTTACTGCTAAAATGTACAGGTAGTGCTCAGCCTCTGAATTAGCTTCTGAATGACAATGGAAGATTTTTAGTGGGTTTATATACCCAAAAACTGCTAACATCATTATTATTAAATGCTAAAAAGGCTGTATTATTTTTGCACAATATTCGAAAATAAAGTAAATTTTAGCTGTGGTAAGGCTTGAACGAGTAAACAAAATATTTGAAGACGAAACCATATTTTTATCTTAAACCGCGACTTTTCAGATCTGATGTTATCATGATCTGCCAAGTTAACTAAAAGTGGAAATCGGACTATGCATCTTTACACTAAAATATGCATATGAGTAAAATTTTAAGGTTTAAGATGTACAATTTTAATGCTTAGGCAAGACATGATCTCATCTTTTATAACGAAAGGAATGTATACAAAATATGAACATTGCAAAGCTTAAGCACGATTCCTTATTAAGCGAAATCTAAAAAAATGATTATGAGATTTTAAAAAACAACAGGTCACCAATTATTTGGCAAAGTAGAAAGCAAATCAAAAATTTTATCCAAACTCGCGTTGGGCGATTTTGGTCCTTATGTAAAAATGAATACACACACGTACATACATATGAGTATAGGCATTATATAAAGTTAAATATATAAGAATATACAGGATTATATAAATACATGAACCATATAACACATGAAATTTTAAAATGGATACTTTTTCTTAAAATGGATACAAGAACTATATAAATGAATACAAGAATTACATGAAAAATAAAATAGTATAGGATTATGGGAATTATTTATGGTTCATTTTTACATATATATATATATACACCTCCAAATGCTCCGACTGAAATATTCTGGGGTCTGATAAAATAATAAAAGCCTTAAAATTCTCCTCCCCATATAATACCATGCGGAGACTTTAATTTCCTATTTATGAAATATAAAACGATAGGAAAAATGTATATTATCAAGACATGAAAAGCACAAGGGAAGACCAAAAGCAACCAATAATGCTGCTGCTCTCTGATAATAAGGTTGTTAACACAGTGAAGAAATAACAAATGATAACCTACAAATATCATAAAAATTTAATTGTTGACATAAAAATGGTTACCACATTTATATAAGACCTCAACATTATTGAAATAACCATTATGACGATTACACCGAAAGAAAAAACCCACTTATTAGTAAAAGAAGTAAATCTGAAAAATTTAATTTTACCACCAAGGTCACAAATTAGGCAGTCATAAAGTGAAATGTGAAAGCAATAGACAGATTATGGGAAGAAGTAAATTTGAAAAATTTAACCTTACTACCAAGGCTACAAACTGGGGGAGGCATAAAAAATATGGAAGCAATAAACTATTCTCTTTAGGAGAGAACATGACATAAATTTTGGAAAAACAATAAATAATGAACCATAAGAGAAAGAGAGTGGCCACAAATTTAAAGAACTACAGAGGAAACAATCCAATAAAAGTGATTTCTTAAAAAAATGTGGCGTATTGATCACGAAAAAAAAAGATCTAATTAGTAAACATACAGAGAGAGAAAGAGAGAAAAAAGAGGAAGATGCTGTACAGTAGAAACGACCAAGGAAAACTCTAAAATACTTTTATAACTTTGCGAAAATGGAAGTGAGGAAACATGGAAAAAACACTGCGAAGTTCAACATCAAAAGTTTTAAACTCTAAAGACGCAGAAAAAAGGAACTAAATTCTGCAGAGCAGCGTGCTCCAAGTTATAAATTCAAGGAAATAAGGAATATTGCCAGTGTCGCTGTGGACACCTTCAAAAGAAGACTAGACAATTCAGAACAGTCCAGATGAACGAGGTATGCCTGCTTTTGTGGGATGGAGAACTCAAGAAAGCAACCCCCTCCTTCACGAAACGAACTCTAGAGGCAGGGCGATAAGGGATCCTTATACGAAATATCCCCTACGTTATCAGGTATATATATAACCTTGGTTTAGCTTCCGCCCGAATTGTTCATTCTGACGAAGGTCAAGCTTGTCACCAATTTTACCAATTTTGGGGGTAAATGCGTGCGGTATGAGAGACACTTCCCCTCAGAGCCTCAGTCGTGTGTATGGTATTACGGAAGATATCAGCTGCCGAAGTTTCACAGATATTTTTTATCGCGATTTTTCCCTTGTTGAAATGATATATATATATATATATAATGTTATAACGTTATAATGTTTCACACCAACAAAGACCCTAGGATACACTCATGGCTGGTGTACCTAACTGTGTTTGTAATTGTGTATTGTGCAAGTCCTCCGTGGTGGCGGAGGGGACCTATAATTTTACGTGAGTTCCAAACCACAGAGCCTTAATTTTACTACCTTAAACTATACCCAATCTATCAACATATGCGTCTAATCAATTTTTAAACATGTTTATAGACGTGCTACTAATTACTTCTACCGGCAAACTATTCCACCTATTTACTATTCTATTCGTAAAAAAGTTTTTGGCAACTGCTGTCTCGAACCTTCTACTTGTCAACTTACACCCGTTATTTCTAGTCCTATTATATTGAGATATTTCGAAAAAGCTATCTCTATCTACGTTATCGAGCCCATTCATAATTTTAAAAACCTAGAATAGATCACCCCTTAGCCTCCTAGTCTCGAGTGTAGTCAATTTTAACTCCTTAAGCCTATCCTCGTACGACTTTGACCTAAGCGACGGAATCATCTTAGTTGCTCGTCTTTGAACTCTTTCGATTTTGTCTATATCTTTTCGCATATGCGGATTCCACAATTGGATCGTGTACTCCAAATGGGGTCTAACTAACGATTTATAAAGAGGAACTATAATATCGCGCGATTTGTACTAAAAATTCCGAGCTATAAAGCCTAGCACTTTGTTCGCTTTATTGACCGCTGCTGTACTTTGTTTAGCTACTTTTAAATCACTAGTGACTATAACTCCTAATCTTTTCCCTGCTCTACGATTGCTAACTCCTTTCCCGACATATTATACGCAAAATTACCGTTACGCGAACCTATATGTAAAATTTTGCACTTATCGACATTAAATCTCATTTGCCATGTGACTGACCAATCAACGATTTTATTCAGATCTTCCTGTCCTGTATTGTACCTCTATCTTCGTCATTAATCGCCCTACCACCCAACTTCGTGTCATCCGCAAACTTTGAAACTGTACTGACTCGGCCGACATCTAAATCGTTAATATATATGAGAAAAAGCAAGGGGCCCAATACAGAACCTTGACGAACGCCACTCGCTACATTAGCCCAAGACGATTCCGTTCCATCAACGACCACCCTCTGTTTCCTACCTCGCAACCACTCTTCAAACCAATTTATTACTACACCTCTGATTCCATGAGCCTTAGTTTTTTCAATGAGTCTTTTGTGCGGTACGGTGTCAAACGCTTTTTGAAAATCTAAATACACTACATTTACGGCCCAATGACTATCGTAAACTTCAACCACGCTTTGAAAAAATTCTGAAAGATTAGTTAAGTAAGATTTGTTTCGCCTAAAACCGTACTGCGTATTTCTGATCAAGTTATGCAATTCCAAGTGTTCGACCATACGATCCCTAATTATTGATTCCAGTAGCTTACCTACAACAGACGTTAAACTGAGTGGCCTATAATTTCCCGCCGCACCTTTGTCGCCTTTCTTAAAGATAGGTGTTACATTTGCTAACTTGAAATTATCTGTTACGCACCCCTCAGAAATAGACGCATTAAAAATGTTTGTTAGCGGCACAACAATGCTTTCTTTTAATACTTTTATTTGTATGGGATATATGGAATCTGGGCCCGATAATTTACACATTTTCATTTCAAGTTATGCAATTCCAAGTGTTCGACCATACGATCCCTAATTATTGATTCCAGTAGCTTACCTACAACAGACGTTAAACTGAGTGGCCTATAATTTCCCGCCGCACCTTTGTCGCCTTTCCTAAAGATAGGTGTTACATTTGCTAACTTGAAATTATCTGGTACGCACCCCTCAGAAATAGACGCATTAAAAATGTTTGTTAGCGGCACAACAATGCTTTCTTTTAATACTTTTATTTGTATGGGATATATGGAATCTGGCCCCGGTAATTTACACATTTTCATTTTATCAATATAGCGCATTACTTCCCTTTCACTAACCACAATATTATCCAAAATATTACCATTATCAAAAGGTATTATGTCTATGACCGTAGGGATATTCGTTACATCTTTTATAGTAAAAGGTGACGTAAAAAATTCGTTTAGCAAGGTAACCATTTCCTTGTTTTCAGAAACTAGCTCTCCGTTAACATTTTTCAACGGCCCCAAGACACTTTTTACTGGATTTCTAGGCGTATTGAAAGAATCGCTTGGGGTTTTCTTTACCGTCACGAGCTATGGACATTTCAAATTCGCGCTTGGACTTTTTTATTACACTTTTCGCTTCACGCCTTAGAGATATGTAGTTGTTTCCTAACCACAAATTGTCTTTATCGCACTTATGTAGCCTATAAGCCCTATCTCTACTCTTTATAATGTCTCCTACTCCAGAAGTAAACCACAAGGGCTTGTTGTTTACTTTCGCACGCTTAATTTTGTACGGTACACATTCCTCATTTATAGTCCCAAATACTGTTTCTAAAGATTCCCACATTATTTTCGAGTTGGAGATCCCCATTACGTTTTCCCAATTGACGTGTGACAATTTATTTCGAAATTTACAAAAGTCTGCGTGCTGGAAGTTAGGAATTTTAGTCGAGTTAGCTGGTTTCGAGTGACTTACTGAGAGGACAAACTCTACCATATTGTGATCGCTATTGCTTAACGCAGACGTCGGGGAACAGGGGTAAATTACCCCAAATAGGGTAAATTAAAAATTTTTGGGGGTAAATGCGTGCGGTATGAGAGACACTTCCCCTCAGAGCCTCAGTCGTGTGTATGGTATCATGAAACGAAGAGGTGCTTTTAGTGCTTGACACTTTGTGCTGATATTTTTTTCGTATATTTTTATTTTATTTTGTTACATAAATGTGGCGTTATTCTAAATTTTAGAATATTACGAATTTACGTCCTGATTTTGATGTTGTTGTATCAAAAATGAAACAGCATCATTTTTCCAAAACCTGAAGTGGAGATGTTTTCAATGAAATTCTTCAGTTCTTCAATCCTTTTTACTAATTTTGTTTGTGTGCTATTCTTATGCCAGCATGTGTGGCTTTTTTTATTTCTCCATAATAATGGATCCAATAAACATTTTTTGAATTTGAATTCTTTGTATACCATATGCAACAATTTTAAGAACAATTGGCTTGTTTTTGTTTACTTTGAAGTCTGGGGGTAATTTCACTTTACTCAAATAAATTTTTGGGTAATACCCAAAAACGTTCCCCGACCCATGGCTTAACGGTTTTATTATTTGAAGATCCGTGATTAGCCTATCATCCGTAGTTATTACTAAATCTAAAATACTGTACAACCTCGTAGATTTCCCAAACTTTTGAATAAGAAAGCTATCCTCGAGAAAATTAACTAAACGATTACCTTCCGCGTCTCCCTGCATTGTATCGTAAGTCACGTTGGCGCAATTAAAGTAACCCATAACTAAGACCTGCTCACTACCTATTATTCTCTTTCGTTCACGCTATAACGCTTCGTCCGTATCAGCTGTTTGAGTAGGGGGCCTATATATAACCGCAACAACAATCGCGTAGTTTTTGCGATATCTTCAAGTGAAGATATCTCAAAAACTACACATTTACACAGGAAATGGATGTCAGATTCGTGCAAAACGACTAAAAATTGACCAGAAAAATATGTTTTCAGCTTTCCCTAATGAATAACCTAACCTGATCTAACCTTACCCTAACTTTAACCTAACCTTAACCTGATATGGCGGATCAGTTTCTCAAAATCAAGATCACAGGAAGGGCACAACATATCGCGAATACGTACGGCTAACTAAATGAAGAGCGAAAAAATCAACATATCGCGAATACGGCTACTAAATGAGGGGCGAAAAAATAAAAAAAAATAGTAAAATCACTAGATTAAAACTAGATATTTTCAAGTGAAGATATCTCAAAAAATACACGTTTGCACAGGAAACGGATGTCAGATTCGTAAAAAACGACTAAAAATTGACCAGAAAAATGTATTTTAATTGAAAAACATCGATGTGTGCTTAAACGAATATTACCCCCCGTCCTGAACTGTAATTTTTGCTTTCCATTTCACTTCAGTCACACATAGATCAAATTCGAACATTATATCTCACTTGTAAAATCTCTATAACTGTACAAAATTAAGTAAATCGCAGACAAAATGTATGTAGCCCTGAAGGTGTTAAAAATATGGGAACAAAATTTTTGTTTAGACGTGTTTTTTCTAATGTTCAACGCTATTTTTACAGTAAAATACATATATACTATCTATCTATATATATATATATAATATTATATATATATATTAGTGATGTAGCGGATGTCATTTTTTTCACATCCGCGGATGCGGATGCGGATGAGGATGTTTGATTTCAACATCCGCGGATGTGGATGCGGATGCGGATGTCTACATCTTCGTTATTTTTTAGGATATATTCGAGATTTGTTGTGTTTAACGTATATAATAAGTTATTATATAGAGAGAGCTGTAGCTATAATGTAGTATAATTGATTAATTGTACAATAATTGCTGTACTTTTCTCTGAACATATAAAATAATATCAAGCATCTAACTAATATAGAAATCAATTAGTGAATTCGTCTGCAAATAAATTCGTTCTTATATTTTGTTGAGTTTCAGCCACAATTAGAAACCATAATTGTGTTACCAGGATGCGGGACGTGAACCCAACTCAAATGCACCCCACCGACCTCTTTCCCCAACCTCCACCCTTATAGAAAGAGATCTTTAATTAGCTTGATAACTATTTATATTAAGTTTAAAGTTTTATTAGGCATATTTATAAATGAGTAATTAAAATAAAGTAAACTAAGATGTTCATCGTTTAATGTTCAAACTTAATTATAGGAAGGTTATGCTTAAGGAACATTAATTTTCTGCCTTTTCTGCTGCCAGTCTGTTTCTCTTCATCATATATTAATCCAGCACTGCTAAATAATCTCTCGCTTGGTACGTTTGTTGGAGGACAGGCTAAATGTTTCCTTGCAAGTTTACTCAAGTATGGATAGATATTCTGCGTATTTTTCCACCAACTAATAGGATTGTCACATGCAGCCAGGCGTTTTTCTTGGTGATAGCTCTCGATCATTTTTACTACATCTTTTGACATCGCGTAGGTCTCGTCATTGCTGCTTGACTCAAGAAACTGAGAGACAGATTCTGTGATAGATTTGCTTGTTGAAGGTGTTGGTTCTGTCACTGAAACTTTTATTCTTTTGGTGGGTGGCGAAGCGACAGATTCAAGAGATTGAAGCTCTTCAACTGCTTTGCCAAGTGATGATTTAACTCGTTCTAATGTACTAGGTGAAAATAACTTAGCTTTGTAACGTGGATCTAATTAGGTTGCAAGAGAGTAACTTCATACAAGAACAGCCTCTCGTCTCGTCGCTTGCATCACTTTTGCGCACAATGAACTAGTTCTATTAATATAGTAGAATTTGATAATTTCCGCTTATTAATGACATTTTATCTCAACGGTCCACATCCGCACGACATCCGCAGTCCAAAGTGCGGATGCGGATGCGGATGTGAGAAAATGTGCGGATGTTCCGCGGATGAGGATGCGGATGTGACCTACATCACTAATATATATATATATATATATATTGATCAGGGTTGTTAGTATCATAGGTCCTGTATAATAACTTCCTTTGTTTTTTTTAATTAAATTTTTATTTATTTTTAAGTAATGTTTATGCCGTGTTTGATTATTAAATTTCCTTTTATCGCTTTGTGTTTGTTTTTCTTGGGAAATATTGTTTGTTTTAAGTATATGTTTGCTACGAAAAAGTTACACACGCAAAAGTTGCGTGAAAGTTACTGACAAAAAATTACAACAACGTTACGGTAAGTAAAGTTACGCGTAAGTTACTGACAAAAAAAAAATTCTGGATGGGTTATGCAGGAGTTACGCGGAACAGTAATTAGAGCGTAGGATAGAAGAATCTAAATCGTGTGAGGAAGAGCATACATCATTGTACCCAACTGTGCATCTATAATGGTAATGCACGAACACACTCACCACATTGTGTTGCATAAAATGTTCAAGAATTTTCAGTTAAACTCTTGCTTCTCATCTCGATTCTCAGTTTTTTTATCGCGACCTCTTTGTGAATTTTGCAAAGGTAAGAGTTAGGAAACTCGGGTAGAATGTCCTGTATAACACTCGAAGCGCGAAGCTTGACGTTTAAGAATTAGACATCTGTCGAGTTCTCAAGAAGTTATAGATTTTTTAAAATTTAGACGTGGGTAACTTTTCGGACACACGCACACACTATATATATATATATTATATATATATATATATGATCTTCCTGATTTTAAACATTTATTATGAAAAACTAACAAAGATACAGCTTAAAACAAGACATAAAATATAGAAGAACTCAAAAAGTTTTATTTACAAGCTATTGAAATTAAATATGAGCTCCTTTTGTGGTTCTGCAGACATCAAAGAGTTATTCTGTTTCCATCCATACATTTTGTAGCATATCATACTGAACTTTTCTAACAGCCTCGCGTATCCTTTCCTTCAAATGTTCCAAAGTTGTTGTCATTGGTGGAACAAACACTTCATTTATGACATAGCCCGAGAGGAAAAAGTCAAGGGGGATTAGATCAGGGCGAACGAGCTGGCAAAGGAATGGGACCCCCACGCCCGATCCAACGCTCAATGTTGTAACTTCATTGTGGAAATGGGGTGGCGCACCATCCTGCTGAAACCACACATCAGCTTTGTCCTCTAGCAGCTGGGGCATCAGCTACAGCTGCAGCATATCGCGGTAAATGATATCGTTAATTGTTTGTTCAGCAAAGAAGAATTAACCGTACACTTTCTCAGTGGTAAGAGCACGAAACACGTTAACTTTAGTGCTATCTCTAACGTGTTCAATATTACACATAAAAATTCCCTGAAATATTCTTTATTTGTATATCTTGCTTTTCGAAGTAGCTTTGTTAGTTTTTTCATAATAAATGTTTAAAATCAGGAAGATCATTTGTAATCACCCGGTATAATATATATATATATATATATATATATATATAATATATACATATATATATACAGGGTCTGTAAAAAAAAAACTAAGCCAATTTGAAATCTCTATAAAATGCACAATTTGATAGAGATTTCAAATATTTTAAATATTTAGTTACTAAATATTTAAAATATGTAACATACTTAACATTTTATTAAATTTTAGTAGTTAACTACAGAAACAGATGCTCATTTATTTGAAAATAATTATTTCTTTATAAATATATTAAGTTATCGTTTTGATCATTTTTCTAGGATTCTTAGTTAGCCCATCCTTGTTTTTTTTTGTGCATTATGTTCATTATTTTACATAGGAATTAAATGTTTTTTTGTGTATTATGTTCATTATTAAGTCCAACTATAAATTTGCCTTGAAAAAGTAAATGGTGACCGCCGTACTACCGGTAGTCTTGAATTTGCTCTTCGGCACAAAAAGGTTGGGGACCCCTGGCTTAGAGGATAAATGGCAGGACTCATGGATAGCTTGGATAATCGGGTTGGTTGATTTTTTAATTCTTTGCGTTAGACTGTATTGGGCACGTCTTGTTACCTCCCGGAAGCTCGGGACATTGCGGGTAGCAAACATTTGCGAAGCTGAGTATCTCGGGGGTAATTTATATAAGAGTCTAAAAGACCTGTTGTACAGTAAATTTAGGGTTCTGTCAGAACCTTTTTTTTATAATTCACCCAGAGTTGCTGTCCGTATATATTACTGCAGAAAGTACGAAAGAGAGTGTCTTTAGCTTCACTTGTACAAAATCGAAAGTTCCTTATGGTCATATTCGCTTTAGCACACAGGCTTCGAGATTGTTTTCTTATATCCGAGTCATCACTCAAGGAGCTGGTAATAGTTTCACCCAAATACTTAAACTCTTGTACTTCCTCGATTACTTCACCATTCATTTTAAAACTTATATCAGCTGGCTGATTACAGCTTTTAGGATGAAATTGCATAACCTTAGTTTTTGTAACATTAAAAAGAATATAATGTTTCTGCGAATACACTTCGCAGACTTTTAGTAGCCGATCCAGACCTTTAACAGAGGGACTTATTCACACCATATCATCGGCATAAACTAAGTTATTTATCCTTGTGTTATCTATAGAACATCCCACTGTTGCCTCATTAAGTGAAGCAATTAATCCGTCAATATGCACATTAAACAGCAGAGGGGAGAGCAACGAACCTTGTCTCACCCCAGCAAGAGGAGCCAAAACACTCGGATAGTACATTGCCCCACCTAACGGTTAAAGATTGGTGGGAATACCAAAATTTCAATACGTTTAATATGTACATGGGAACCTTCCTGTCTTCTAGTTTTGCAAATAAAATATTATGGTTCACCCTATCATATGCCTTACTTATATCTAGGAAACAGCTATAAATAGTTGAATTACTGTCAATGTATTTAGATATTGTTTCTTTAAGTACATAGATACACAGGTCAGTTGAGTGGGATCTTTTAAAACCAAAGTGATTAGGAGATGTCCATAGGAAATCATTTAATCGGAGTAACAAGAGTTTTTCTAGTAGTTTCGAGAAGCAGAAAGCGACAGTAATAGGCCTGTAATTATTGCTGGACAGAATGTCTCCGTACTTATTTTTGACCAGGGACAAGATATATACCCTCATGAACTCTGCAGGGATATAGCTATGAGCAAGCATGGCTGATGGGAGCCATATATAAGGTTCACTGGATTTAAGAAGTGAGTAGCTCCAGATAAAAATTATCTTTCCATATAGGAGCAAATTTATTCGCATTAGATTTTTGGGCGAAATTTTTAATCCTATGAACTCTTGCTAATGGAAAATAAACAGGCCTTTTAAATGTTATAAAGAAAGCGAGATACGTTCACTAATGAAATTAATGCCGTCGGAATAGAGTGAACGACACCCAAGAGCATGGTTTGGTAATGCATTTGTATTGGTTCATCTACTAACGAAAACGTAGAAAGGAAAAATAGCAAAAAAATTTCATAGAGTTTGAGTTACACTTTTTTTAAATTTTGAGGTTTTTTTTTATGGAGGAACATTCCAAACTGTTCGACATGTTTAGCTCTGACAGTAACTAAAATAACTACAACCAATAAAACACTATCGTTCGCACTTTCCTCACCGTTTCATTCAGCTTTTTTAACTCTTGTTTTTACTAATTTTTATTTTTCACTGTTTTAGTGTTTTAGTTGTCCCATGAAGTTGGTGTTGTCCACCCAAATTACGCTGTAAAAGTGGTGTTAAAAGTGTGAACACTTTTCTAGACACTTCTGTGACCCCATTTTTTCCACACAGTAAAAATCTAAGCATGTGTAAAATTTACGTTCCTTACACCAAAGACATGTTTAATAGATGTTTATCAGTATAAAACGGCGTTTCGTTTCTAGACACTTTTCTAAACCTCTCCCTGATCTCATTGTTTTTCACACCGTCAAAAAGTTTAAACGTGCTCAATAAAAGGTTGAAAATATTACTTAATAAATTTAAATGCTTTATTCCCGTCTATATACATGTTTTGATACTGTCCAAGAATAAAAATATAAATGAGAAAATCTGAAAGAATATTTCTAAATTGTAGGTTTCCTCTGTCATATTACCTCATAGATGTTACGAAGCTAAACAACCACAAAATTATTATTATTATTATTATTATTATTAGTACTAGTAGTAGTAGTAGTAGTAGTAGTAGTAGACTTAGATACTTAAGGAACGATAATTAATATGTTAAGTCTGAAAAATGCGTCCTGCAAAACGGCAAATCTTTTTTTGTGTTACTTACTTTGTGTGAGTTCGAACGACCGTTCAGGATTTACCTGCGGTCGACCCCTCTGTAGCATCCCGCCTCATTTGCTGGATTTGGTGAAGGAGGGAATTGTTGTCTGATCTCCTCCTGCCCTCGTTGCCAGGGACTTTGAACAGGAATCTCTCCAGCTGGTTCTTGAAGTTATTCTGGCCTGTGTGCTGGAAATTCCTTACTTTTAGAAGGACATTGAAAAGCTTTGGGCCCCGTATTATGAGGGTATTTTCATCCTCGTTTTCATAGTCCCTTTCCCACAGCAGCTGGGACTGTACAAAATCTGCCTCTTCTCGCGTTCCAGTTTGTTTCTATTTCATTTCTAAGGTTAGGGACAAAGCCCTCAAGTATTTTCCATATGTATATTATTGTGCACCGCTGTCGCCTTCTTTCGAGAGAGTAGAGTTTCAGGGATTGTAGTGCAGACCAGTAGTCTTCACCTTCCGTTTCTTCTATCTTAAAAGATAGAAGAAACGGAATGTTCACAATGTCTCGTTTTCTGTATAGGCTTGTGAATACTGAGCAATATTCAATTATTGGTAGGACTAGGTTCTTCCATAATTTGAGCATGATGCTTGCTTTTCTGCTGCGGAAGCTCCTCCAGATGATTCCTATTATTTTTCTAGCCGTTGTAATTTTGATGTAGTGCTTTCTGAATTCTGTACCCGACGACATTATTACTCCAAGATCCATGATTTGTGGATTTGGTGTTATCTGTCTGTCTTGCAGAGTTTTGTACCTTTTATTCTGCAGCTCCTTGTTATTACCATATCTTAGAAGTTGGAATTTTTCTTCGTTGAACTTCATATTGTTGTCTGCTGCCAAATGGAATAATGTTTCAATGTCGTTTTGTAATTTTCTTATGTCACCTTCGTTCAATATTTCCTTACATATCTTTGTGTGATCTGCGAAACATGATACAATACTGTCCTTAATATCTGCATCAATATCTGCAATCATTATTATGAACAGCAAGGGAGCTAATACTGTCCCTTGTGGGGCAGAGCTCACGACTTCCGAGATTTCCGATTTAACTCCGTTTACCACCACTCTTTGTGTTTTTTGCTTCAAGAAATTAAGTATCCATCTTCCTAGCTTTCCAGTAATTCCTCTATTCTTAAGTGGTGCTACTATGTATAGCGTGATTCCTACCTCGATTCGGCGGTCTACCTTTTAATTATGGCTTCTTACTTTGTTTACTAATTGCTTGTTTACATTCCAATGTCCATCGCCCTTGACGATTGGTTAGGTTTAGTCATGATATTTTCGTGTTTTAACGAAAATATCGTGACTAAACCTAACCAATCGTAGGTAGACCACATACTATAGTAGCACCGAAACTATTTTTTAAATAAATAAAATTGAATAATAAATAGCATTTTATATTTATTATATTTTCATTTATACCTTGGATAGGAATCACACTCTACAGTACTGTAGTTTCGAACCAAAACGGGTAGGAATCACCCTATAGTATCGAAGTCACCGGTAAGAATCACGCTATAGTAGCACCTCTTAAGTTTGTGTGCTTTGATTCCATGGTCACATTTATCGAAGGCTTTAGCAAAGTCCGTATATATTACATCTATGTTTTTTCCTCGACACACTGTTTCCAATATTTTCTCGTGGTGGTCTAGTAGCTGTGATAGGTATGATCTTCCCGCCTTGAAGCCATGTTGATTTGGGTTGTATAAGTCTTTTTCTTGTAGGTAATAGGTAGTTTTACCTCTAATTATGCGTTCTAAGCACTTTATAAGGTGTGAAGCGAGAGCCACTCGACGATAATTCTTTGCTATTGCGTTAAAATTTCAAAGTTAAAAAAGCAAAAAATATTTAGCGGCAGCTTTTAACATGTACGAGTATGAGACTAGAATTTTCATCAAGATGTGGGAAATTCTTTCGACGAACAAGTGCCTTCGGGTGATGACTATTTTCATGAAGCTTCAATAAATTTACCTTACCTCGGTGAGGTTCGAACCAATGCCACTGAAGATTCGAATTATGCGCGCAGTTACGTTACCCACTCGTCCATGGGACGCAAAGATATGCTGAGAGAGTTTTGTATATATACTCTTTCGCATTGTTTACATTATGTATATTTTAATACATATACTGTTTCTCTTTTTATATATACGAACTAACCAGCTGTCTGACCAAAAGATGCTCTTGTCTAAAAGCTGGAAACCATAAATGCAAAAACGCATCAAAATAGGCTGGGTACTAGCCTGTATATTTTGCTTTAAGTATATTTTGCTTTAAATATAGTTTGTTACTGACATTTTTTTTTGTGTATTTTGCTTTAAATATAGTTTGCAACTGACAGTTGAACTCTGTTTTTCCTGATGGAAATGGACTTCTAATTTCATGAAATAAGCAATATTTTGATTAGTTTATGAAATACGCAATTTCACCGATTACGCATAACATATATATATATATATATATATATATATATATATATATATATATATATATATATACTTATATATATATATATATATATATATATATATATAATATATATATGTATATAATGCAAACGCATAAGAAAACGAAAAAACGATCCCAAGGCCTTTCGTGTATTCAGCAAAACATCTCGTCGGGGTATGACGAAGTGTACTGCTAAATGCACGAGAGGCCATGGAATAATTCTTTCTTTTACTTGGGGGTTTGCATCATTCATTCATTTCACGTGTTTAAGTGTGAAATTCATCCCATATAAATATACAGTATATATACACAGGCTGGGCGAAAAGTCTAAGAATTTTATACATACAAATAATTTGTTAATAATAAATAAATTCCAATGATATTACTGTAGTGTATGCGATACTTTTCATAGCTATTAAACAAGGCCAGGAATGACCCTAAGCTAGAAAAAGAAGGCCCTAGGCTCTAGCCCCAGTCAACGCATTGCCAGTAAGGATGGAATACAGCAATGAAGAAAAAGTGTATCATATATCATGGGCTATTTCTTATAATAACTGTGAACAAAGTTTGCGTTCATTTCAACAAAAATATAATAAATCACCACCAAATGCAACCATTCTTCGATACTAGAAGCTCAAACTTTCGGAAACAGGAAGCCTGGTAAAATATCGTCCAAGAAGCGGAAGGCCAGTAATGGCAACAGGAGACAACAACAAAGAAAATGTCGCAGAGGAATGGGTATTTCCAAATTTTCAGTAGCAGAAATATTGAAATCACAGGGGTATTACGATTACAAACCCATTTACTCTCAGCTTATATACGACGATGATTCTGATAGACGGCTGCAGTTTGCTGAAACAATGAGACAAAAGTTCTACAGTGATCCAAATTTCCTTTGAAAAATAAAATTTTCAGATGAATTTGTCTTCGGTTTAATGAGCAAGGAAACAAACACAACGTTCACTACTGGCGAAAATAAATCCAAAAATACGGTTGAGTAAATCCGTTAAAATGGCTACACTAACAGTTTGGGCGTGCATTGGTTATTCAGAACTCGAGAAATACGATGGATGGAAAACGCTATTGCCAGATATTGAGAGACAAAGTTTTGCAACACTTTATTAATGGCGTTGGCAGGAATTGGCTTTATGAACATGATGGAGGGCCGCCACATTACTCTTCAGCTGTCCGTGAGATTCTGGAGACGAAACTTGAAGGAAGATGAGCTGGGCGGCGAGGTCCCATTGAGTGGCCAGCCAGATCATCTGATTTAACCCCATGTGATTTCTGGCTTTGGGCTTATTTGCGTGACAAGCTCTGCACTCGAGGTTTCATCTATCGAAATGTGAATGCCCTTGGCCGCAGAATAGATGAACAACTGAAAAGGATCCCACTCGATATGGTCAGAAAAACAATGAAGAGTTTCACGGAGAGAATCCACAATCTTTGAAGATTAAATTATAATTTAACAAAATATTTCCAGGAATAAAATTCTTTTAGCCTTTTTGTTTGATTTGTTTCATCATTTGAACATTTATCTGTATAATGTTAACTAAATAGTTGTATATATAAAATTCTTAAAGACTTTTCTCCCACCCTTTATATATATATATATATTCGGTACTTGTGGGTTATCTGTCGCCACTTTTTAATATTTTTTTATTTTTTTATTTTTATATATTAAGAGAAGAGGATTCTTTATACTGTACGGCATTGACGATTGGTTAGGTTAAGTCGTGCTAGTTTGGTTAAATAAAAAACTTTAATATTTTTTTTATTTAGTTATTTTTATATATTAAGAGAAGAGGATTCTTTATACTGTACGGCATTGACGATTGGTTAGGTTAAGTCGTGCTAGTTTGGTTAAATAAAACGGTATTTAACCAAACTAGCACGACTTAACCTAACCAATCGTCAATGCCGTACAGTATAAAGAATCCTCTTCTCTTAATATATAAAAATAAATAAATAAAAAAAATATTAAAAAGTGGCGACAGATAACCCACAAGTACCATATATTCTTTCTGAATGCTGCCGCTAAATATTTTTTGTATTTTTAACTTTGAATTTTTAATGGCAAATGTTTTTTGTTTTATTCTTGTCATGTTCTTTTTAAAATTTATTATTATGTACTGTACATAAAAAAGGTTTGTCATTTTGCAGGACGCATTTTTCAGACTTGTCCATGATTTTCGTAGGCAACGCCTTTTTGTTTCAAACAAATTTTGCACAAAATTAGCCCTCATTCTACCTTTTGAACGAAAGTTTTAAGCCATTGAGAACTTAACATTTACTTTAAGCTCACGAACCACTTACATTTTGGGTGTAGCTTCACAAATTTTGTTTCACTGGCTTTGGTGAAGCTCAAATTTTTATGGCTGTGGTATTTTTGTGAATTTATGGACTGAATTGCTTTTCCTCGATTTCACAAAGGAGTATAAAATTTTCTACAAGCGTGGTTTGACTAGATGCACAAAATTATTTATTAATTTTTTACCACAAACAACTCAAATTGTAAAATATGTCTGTTTGGTGAATAAGCTCTCCACGAATTAGCTCCGGCGAGCCTCTCGCACAGACGGACAGCTTAATCAACTGAACAACATTTTGGCTACATAAACGTTGCTCTAAACTTTTTTATAGTGAACGAATTTGTTCGATGTTTACATCAAATTATTTGCGACGACGTCTTCTATCTTTTGTTGCAAAATGCGTGTGGTGTAGTTTCTTTTGAAAAGAAAGTTATAACCTTCAGAAGAGCCGTCGGCGAAGTGCTAGTCGGGGTCAAAAAAGATTTGTCCATGTACTACCTACCGTACGTGGACGATAACGTACATTCCTGTAAACATACAGTATACTCTTTTGTAACCAAACCTAAATATGTTTTGCATTTCACACTTAATCTATACGGATGTATCAAATTTTTTTATATATAAAAATTAGAACACTTTGTTGTACTACCGTAGATAACTAACTGTAATAAAAACAGTAATGGACCTATTTGAAATTAATTGCTTCAGAGCCACTTTTCTTAGACCCTCAATTTAAACTATGAATTTCAACTGACAAACAGAACAAGGCGCATGAGCAAACAGAGCAATAGCAGTTTATATATAATAATAATAATAATAATAATAATAATTTCTAAGTGTCCGTTTATGAAGTTTCTAATAATTTTTTAAATAAAAAAAAACATGTTTTCCTAAAGAGCGTTTAAAATGAGGTAAAACAGACTCGATCCATCGATATTTAAACACTTCAACGGTGCTTGCAAACAATATTTAGTTGATAATAAAAACCCACTCTAATAGACAGAGTTTATTTCCACAACAGCTTCAGTGCCCACTGGCATCCTCTTCGGATGGATACAGAAAAACGAATGAACCAAAAACAAGAGGGAAAACAATCCAGGGACCATTAAGAAATTCTCACCTAGGTTAGATCCCGTTCTCCCGACACTGGGAGGGCATTTTTATTAAAGGGACCTGCTTATAAGTACATTCGCACTAATTTAAAACTATCTTCTTATTCTATACATACAGATTCTATTATTTTTTTTACATAATTATTACATTTATTATTAAATTTATTACATTTAATATTACATTGGGAATCAAGTAAGGTACTTTATAAATGTAATAATTATGTCAAAAGAAAAATAATAGAATCTGTATGTATAGAACAAAGAGATAATTTTAATTTGTGCGAAGTTACTTAGAAGTTGGACCCTTTAATGAGATTCTTGGTCAAAAAATCCCTTACGGAGTCGGGTGAACGGGTTCTAACCTAAGTGTGAATTTCTTAAAGGTCTCTGAATTGTTTCCTTACTCACTTTTGGTTCATTCGGTTTTTTTTTCGGTAAAATGTAGTAAATGGAATAATAAACGTAAATGTAAATGTAATAATGGAAGTAATAAATGTGGAAATAAATATAAATGCAATAAATGTAATAATAAAGGTAATAAAATAAATGTAATAATTAGTGTAAAGGTAATAATAATAAATGTTAAAAAATGTAAATGCAATAATAAATGCAGTAATTATGTCAAATTAATAGAATCTGCATGTATAGAACAAGCAGATAGTTTTATTTTGTGCGAATGTACTTATAAGCGGGACCCTTTAATAAAAATGCCCGTCTGTGGTCGGGGGAACGGGATCTAGCTTAGGTGCGAATTTCTTAATGGTCTCTGGATTGTTTCCTTCTCGCCTTCTTCATTCGTTCTTCGGTTTATAATTTCTGTATAATAAACAACAATGTAATAATCAATATAATAATAAATTTATAATTTTTGTAATAAATAATAATTCAATATTAAATGTAATAAATTTAATAATAAATGTAATAATTATGTAAAAAAAAAAGAATCTGTATGTATAGAACAAGAAGATAGTTTTAAATTTGTGCGAATGTACTTATAAGCGGGTCACTTTAATAAAAATGCCCTTCCAGTGTCGGGAGAACGGGATCTAACCTAGGTGCGAATTTCTTAATAGTCCCTGGATTGTTTTCCCTCTTGTTTTTGGTTCATTCGTTTTTCTGTATCCACCCGAAGAGGATGCCAGTGGACATCGAAACTGTTGTGGAAATAAACTCTGTCTGTTAGAGTGGGTTTTTATTATCATATTTTGACCTTCACGTAGGAAAGAAGTGAAGTTTTTTGCATTTAATATTTAGTTGAATCTGCTTAACTTTTGAAAAGTTTTCAATGATGGTGGGTGTTTAGGAGAATGGTACCCCTAATTTATTGTGTTTTAACTTTACACATGTTTAGAGTGTTCTATTATATAAATTCTAAGCAAGGATTTTATTTTTATTTTTTTTAATTATTAAAATTTTTATTGCGACCATTGCAATCGGACACGTTTTGAATCTATATTATGATTACAAGACCTATTTTGCCTGTAATCGATTACGATTATAATTACAGTTTTTGTCCATGATTACTAATTACACACAGTTACTCCAGAATTTGTACTCGATTACAGATGATTACGATTCCTGTTAGTAGAATGGGCGCAAAAGGAGAGAGTGCAGTGCAGTTGCAAATGTTGCATAATGTATGCAACAAAGGGGGAATGTTGCAAGATGTTATGCAACAAAGGGGGAGGGGGGAATGTTGCAGGATCAACAAGGTTTATGCAATTTGGAGGCGGAGTTATTCCCCAAGAGAAAGAAAGGAGAAGGAGAGAGAGGAAGAGAGGTGTTCGCCTGGCAGGAGCCAAGCGCATATTAAGACTTCAGCTGAGCGGCCGTTGTCTTAATATGTTCCTAATCAGCCAGCTGGCTTAATCAACCAGTTGGCTTATCTGGCTGAGTTGCCAGATTGCTTTTATTTATTTAATTAAAGCATATATTCTGGCTTAACCAGCCAGTTGGCTTATTTGGCTGAGCTGCCGATTGCGCTACTGATTTCATTAAAGCATATATTCTGGCTTAACCAGCCAGTTGAATTAGAAGACGCAAATGGCTTGTTCAGGTGTACATTATTGAGGGGCCAGATTGCGTTTACTTATCTAATTAGAGCACATATTCTGATTTAAACAGTCAGTTGACTTAGAAGGCGTAATTGGCTTGTTCAGGTGTACATTATTGGGGTTGCCAGATTGTGCTATCCAGATATATTTGGCAGTAGGTTTAGAAATCCGTTTTAGAAGGCAGCCATTTGCTGTAATTAAATGCCGTGTACAACCAAAATATTAAATAAAACACCATTACATCATTCTGTTTATTTAGATGAATTAATGGATTCAATTTCACGAAATATATAGGAAATAAATATACAATGGAATATATATGATCAAAAATAATAATAGTATAAGAAATACGAACGATGAATATATATAATCAAAATAAATATACAATTGAATATATACGATAAAAAATAATAATAGCATAAGAAATACGAACAATGAATATATAATCAAAATAAATATACAATGGAATATATATAATCAAAAAATAATAATAAGATATGAAATACGAACGAGAAATATATAACTAGTAATATACAAAACGTAGTATAAACATCAATATATTAGTACAGGAAAAAAAAAAATATATATATATATATAATATATATATATATATAAAGTTATATTAAATAATTAATTATATTGAAAATAATAATATACGAAACGTATAATCAATTGCATATTAGTACAGGAAATATATATATATATATATATATATACACACACATATATATATACACACATATATATATATATATATATAATATAATATATATATATATATATAATACAATTAAATAAATAAATATATATCAAAATACTTTATGTTCTACGGCGCAAAACGCTAAACTCACGTAATCGAGTCTACATTCACATCGTTATTACTTTGCACTACACGGTAAAACCGTCCAAGCAATACTTCACTGCTCAAGTTATACGGATGCCTATACTCGACATAAATGTTTTTCTTATCGATCAATACTATTTTTGTGTCCACTTTACATTCGGTTGGCAAGTTATCTTTAAACACGGCTAGAATACAATGAAAAGCACGCACAAAGAGGCCATCGTTAACCACAACATCATTATTAAATACAAGTTTATAAACACTCCTTTCCACACAAGGGTTTTTTCTTAACGTCCTGAGCTTTTCAATCGTGAACTCTTCTTCACTCTGCATAGCGGCAATTGAAATAATCTTCCAAGTCGTAGCGACAGCTATTCAGTATATAGCGATACAGCTCTTCAAGGTGAACAGTGTAGGCAAGCTCTGCCCTGTACCGCTCAAGTGCTTTTTACCAAAGTTCAGGATATTTCGAAGAATCTAAACCTTTTAAATATGAATCCAGCTCTAGACCATTCTCGCCTTGTTCATTCTTACATTCGATAAATCCGTCGAGCAGAGCGGTGTATGCGTATTCAAGAACGGTGTAAAAAAAATCATATCTGTAACACGAGCGTCTAATATAGACTTCAGCTTGCGGAATCTGACGATTTCAAACATTCTGTCGAAGATGAAACGGTTTCGCGTAGGGACAAAAACGTTATTATCAGATACATTCTTCCACATCATTCGTATATCAAAGCATGGCTGATCGTTATTTATACACAACGTGCAAACAACGGCATATGAGGGGGCGTCACTAATCTGTTCTCTTCTGGTACCTACCCCTGCAGGTATTTTATAACGTTCCTCTCCCCACTTCTCAACTATGACGAAGACTCTATTCATCTCAACACTTAAATAAATAACATTACGTTTACAAGTGTTTGCTTGCCTGCAAATCGTTTCAAGTACATAGTTAATGGTGCCAGTTTCACGCCTGAACACGCGCAATGACTTCGTCACGGAGACATCGTACGAAGCGTTGAGAATGCTTCTCAAAGGAAGTTCCATTGTATTCGCACGTCTACTCGGTTGAAGCTCTGAGATGACTATGAACCACAGGTGGACGGATCGGCTCGACGGGCGGAATGAGTCACGCTGATGAAACGTGTACGGATTTGTTCGAACTCGTGTGTTTCAGAGGGTGAGGTACACGGGTGGGCGGCTCGCTGGGGGAGCGAGTCACACCATAAACTGCTGAAGCGTGTACAGGCTTGTTCGAACACTTGTGCCCTGGACAAACAGAATTTTCCGCTACATGAAGCAATACCGGCTTTAATGTTTTATCACTCACCAGACGTTCATTTCCACAAACTAAACATCTTCACAATCCGGTGCACTATTTGAGAGAAACATATGCCCATATTTATCCTTTTTGTTTAACAAGCGATACTCGTCTCTAAAGTCTGTTAAAAACTCACACAGCCCATTAGCCACAACCTCACTACAAACCTCGTCATGATATATATTAATATAGTGGTAAAAATACTTAAGATTCTCCATGATGACAAGATTTACATTCTCAACCGTAGGGTACGAATGGTCGGTATGATGTAACATGACATAATATCGCTTCTCATACCACTCATTAACAAGACTCAATATCCATAACCGTTGCTTATCTTCTGAACGTGTTGCTTCTTCTACTTCGCGGTATATGTGAGCTATTATAAAGGTTAGGTCTACAACATACTTCAATACATCGATTGTACTACGAAATCCTACAATGCCCTCGCCAGAATACCCGTAGAGTATTTGAAAATCTTGGTCCTTCGCAGGGCTCAATGTAGCCTTAAAAGTATTAAAGGAAGGGGGAATAGGGAGTTTTTCAGTAACCACCACATCTTGGCACTTTGCCGCATACCACTTCATAAACGTTGAACACGCAATATTAAAGTTAGCCATTACTATTTTTCGTCTACGCGGGAGAATGCACGTCTGAGCTGAAGGGTATGCAGAGGTCAACTGAGCACGCAGGGATAGAGATATGCTCAGGTAGTGGCGTGGCAGGAGTCACGTGACCGATCTTACAGTGGGCGGAACTTAGCTTTTTACTGTACACACACACGCACGCACGCAAAGGAGAAAATGAAACCTTAATTGAAGCAAATATACGTGATAAATAAACATATCGTTAACAATACACATATATATAAATACAATCAAGGATTAAGGTTACAAAAGGGTACGGTATCATAGGTACCAGGCACCTGGTAACGCTTCCTATAGGTGTTACGGCATACCTTCGTGCCCCTAAGTTATTTCACACACCCCAGTTTCTGCGCCCGAAAATTGTGCGTTCCCCCAGTCAGTGATCCTTCAACGAGTCAAAGTTAACGACTCGACGGTTCGCATGGTTAAGCGTAATACCCTTAGCCTTCACGATATACTTCATATGATCCCCTACCCTCACCCGTACCCCATAGGTTTTTGGCCCTGTTCATACAAACGAGTCTGTGTATGGACCATCACCATACTCGTCCTTGATCTCATCAGCTAACTCTCCGAGGAATTCCCCAATAGCAGGCATGCATTCACCCTCCCTCGCTGTGCATATCACGCTATCTGTGTCAGCGTACAACACCCTCCGTCCAAGAGAGTGCAGTAGACCCTAAAGTTCGATGCGGGCGTAGGCCTTTGTGAAGCTGGCTTCAGGTAAGTTTGTAACCCGTGAGGTATCTGTGGCCAGTTCGGTGATGTTGTACTTTATTATGTAAGTATTACCTACATTCACGATCTCCATAACCTCTTTATTGGGAGTGTTGGCATAATCTCAGACGTCACTATAACTTTGTGCCAAATGAACGTTCCCTTTGCCAGTAGTCTGTGCAAATTTCCCCAAAGACTGTTTAGCACAACTTTGCACTAAAGCTCTTGCCAGGATTCTTAACAACTTGGGATCGGTCAAGCTGTATACCTTCATGGGCACGGTAACGCTGAATATAAGCCGTTTTTTCATCTTCGGTATCAACCCCTCGCGGATATCCTGATGCTTCTACTTTATCCTTCAAAAAGCGTTTATATATGGTGTGAAAAGGTTGGGTAGCTTCTGAAACCTCCACACCTCATGTATCTTCAATATTCTATACCCATGGCGAACGGCTAGGGCCAGCTCAGGGCTTGTATATACACCTCTGATCTTACGCTGGTGGTTGTATGGTTACAATCACCGTTGTTCTCCTCTGCACACTTCACGCACAGGGGAAACATGAGCTTGTGATCTATAACGACGGGTAAGATCGGCATCCATAAATCGCGAGGGGGAGCACGTCTACGAAAGAGAGTCCAAAGTAGCGCTCATTCAAGTTAGCTGAAAACTCCTCGATGGTTGGTATGGTGGGACCCACCATTTTTTCAGGCGCACCTACGGGGTACGGATTGTTCTTCATCACGTAGGGGTATAAAGAGCAGAAGTCGTAGTAGTGGAGTTTCACGCCCTCCGTAGGCGGAAAGTATAGCTTGAATGGGTTTGTACGCCCTCCAAACAAGCTGTCACCGCATTTGAGGGGGTCCAACACCATTGAACGTTTGATGGCCCTTATTTCTTCACGGTACTGGGCATCTGTTTCCATCCGTGCATCATACTCATGCTCCCACACGATTTTGTGAGTGAACTGGGAGCCTATAAGTTGATCACGGTTACGGGTCCATGCGAGGCTGTCGGCGGGGATCTTCCATAAAGGTCCCCTGTGACGGCACATTCAGCGCGCGGGCATCCATGCCACCAGCAGCCGTTAAAGGAATACACAGTCTTCTCACCAGTGGCTGGATCCTCACTTAGGCCGTCAACCCAAAAAACACGACCATTGACCTTAACGGGTACTTCACCCGTGTTGCGGGCATGTTTTATGTATACCCCGGTCTGTTGCTGTAGGTGTATGAGCCAGTAAATAGCCTTGTGCCCATAACTGCGGGGTTGTTTCTGTGAATGATTGCTAAGGTGTCTTTAGGCATGAAGTTATTCTTGAACACTGTAAAACATAATGAGGCGATCGTGGTCGCGACTTGCAGCGGATCGCATTTGAAACGGGTTATGTACATCCTTCTAAAGGCTTGAAAGCATACTCTAAGTACACGTACGTCATTCACGCAATAACGTTCACATTCATCGGCTATATTGTATGGACTAGCTTCATTAAAACTGTTGTAGTAGCGGTCAAAATCTTCACGCTCACTATCACTCATGTTGGTGTAGTTAAAGTAATGTTTGGGTGGAGGTAGTCCTACGTAATTCAAAGTTTCGTTAGTGAGGAATGTGTAAGGGAAATACCCTTTTGAAACTTCAGCGGCTACGCCCATGACCTTGGGCAGCTTTGCTAATTTACAAGGTGTGAACAGCAGGGTGTCTTTAAACTGTACATTACCTCTTATCTGCATCTGTATTAGTTTGTTGCCTCTTTTCAAGGGATCACCTGTAAATATCGCAGACGACTCGTGTTCAAGCAGCTCCTTATAAAGGAACTGTGTGTCAAATTTCGCCCCGTTATGGGCAAGAATATACACAGTCATTTTTTTAACTTGTCCGCTAATTTGACAATATAGGATACAAAGAGTTTCACAGGGCTGCCGTGTGCATTCGTTTTAAAAACGTTTGTCCGTTTTCCACATTTGTGGCACTCATCACACTCGATCTCCATGCACTCATCACAGATAGTCTGACTTACGAGTAAATGTGGAATGACCTCTTTGGTTTCAGCGTTCGTGTAAGTTTCTATATCGTAGTACACGGTTATACAAGGGCTATTTTTAGGCTTAGCATCTTTCATATAACATACATGCTTCACTCCATCCGCCTTATATTTTTCATGACATGTAGAACAGTGAATTTCATCGCATTTATGTTTGAAATTCCCCAATTATCCATCATGTGAAACATACCGCACTTACAAATCCTCATTTTCCTGCAAGTGCCATTTGATTTATGGAGTTCAAAGCATTATTATTGAAAAATGTACGTCTACACACATTACATTCCCTCTTCTCGGTTTCAACTACACGACTTTCACATTTGGGGCTTTTACACTGCTCACATACCATGTAGCAATCCTTACAATGTTTCACCATATCATCACTCGAGACAACCCTTACACAAATCATGATGCCTTCCATATTTTCGACTTTTATCATAACTGGCGTAGAGAGCCCTTATGTTACGGATGGGGAGATACGATGTTCCTGACAATCCTAAAATAAGTAGAGGTCTTGTACGATCTCTCACGCTGCTTTTAAAAACATACACAGTCCTACGACGATCATCCATTCCAAATACGACTATACGTGCATTCATTTCCTGCTCGGCCCTTCTCAGTTCTTCAGGACCCATATTACACTCAAACTCAAGCTTACAATCTGAAGCCAGTTTACGGGCACGCTGCACAACCGTGGGCAACCAAATTTTTTGCGTCCAAGTATTTAGCACAGTGAACATATGAGCTAAGATTATTGCTATAAAACCACAACCACGATCGACGTTTAAATGCTTTCTGTAAATAACCGGAGAATTGAAATTAAGAGTATAAGGTGTGGCACTATGACCCGCAACCCGGAATACTCTGTCAATATCTACCATGAAGTTGTCCATATTGAAGGATGTACCACTTTGAGAGGCTTGCATTATACGCCCAAGATATATTCTATCTACAGCCGCCAAACGTCTGAACGGTATTACCACCCAAAAATCGTCCCCTCATCTGACCCGAACCTGAAGGATAACCTCGTCCGGACTTCACGTTCGTCGCGGTTCTGAAGGGCAAACTCCACAATACGTTCAACTACGCGCCGCAGTCCGTTGGTATACAGGGATCCAGGGTCAACCCTGACCACGTACCGATTTCTAGTCAGGGCAGGGGTGGGGTAGCGGTGCGCACCAACTCGAATGTTATACCATCCTCCACAGTATGAGAAGCTGCTGTGGAGGAAGTACCCGGAACTGAACAATGGGGCATATTTGAGGAAGGTACTATTGTGGGGGTTGTGTCGTAAGACGTAGAGGGTTGGGGCTCTATTACTGGGGTCTAACAACCGGAGCAATCCTGGCACGCTTTATACCTGACGTGGAGGGCTCTTCATCATGCTTCCGCTTTGAACTGTCGCATGCTACAGGTGTCGCTGGTGAGGGTTCGTCAGCGGGGAAGGGTTCTGTAGCTGCACGGTCATCGGGTTCGTCTGTGATATCGATGATGGGGTGCTGTACATCGTCGTCATTCACGGTTCTGTGGAAGAAGAAAAACAAAATATAAGGAGCAGCACTCAAAATTTGTAATATTTTGTAAATGACCCACTTAGGGGTGTGACGTGTTAGAGATGGAATCTGTAGAAAAATTCAGGTTCACAAGCCCCTCCACATGTATTATATCTGGCCCTACAGGATGTGGAAAAAGTGTATTTATGCTTAAAATCATTAAAGATAAGGGGAAGATGTTCTCAAAATTTGTGCATAAAGTAATATGGTGCTATTCGACGTATCAGTCAGTTATCAACAAGTACCAAGATGAAATTTTGTTCCACCAGGGTGTATATGATGTTAATTTATTAAAAGGTAATGAGCATACAGTTATTGTAATTGACGATCTCATGTTGGAAATGGATAAAACGTTTGCCGAGACATTTACATTGTTCTCCCACCATCTTAACATAAGCGTATTCTTCATCAACCAGAATCTATTTTTCAAAAATAGATACATGCGCGATGTGTCGCTAAATACACAATATCTAGTCTTATTCGCACAACGTAGAGATGTGTCACAAATTGGGGTATTAGCCAGTCAAATGTTCCCGAATCAACGTAAGGAGTTTGTGGAGGTTTATAAAGAAGCCACAAGCAAACGTTATGGATATTTGCTTTGCGACCTTCACCCGCGAAACACGTTTAGGGTGCTTCTAAGAACGAATATATTCCCAAGCGAACCTGAAACGGTGTATATTCCAGAATGACAAATAGGCTGAAGAAATATTGTGAATTAATAAAAATCTATTAACGATTGCCCGGGCATTGCAACAGATGTTCGTTAAAAATATCGACTCCGATTTTTTAAAATGCATCTGTGAAATCTGTCTTAATGTTATAAAATGTAATGTGCTAATGAAACCCCCTTAGAAGGCTCGTTTACGTCGTTACAAGAACATAATACGAGCGCTCGCTCATAAAAGTCAAACTGTGTGTAAGAAAAATCGAATTATTGTACAAAGAGGAGGATCATTCCTACCCATCTTATTTTCAGTTTTCGGTCCTTTACTGACTAGATTAATATAATGAAGAAGGTGATTGTGATTCCGCACGAGGTGTATGCTTCATTATAAAGTTCAAAGATTCCAGAAACGCAGACACGGCTCTCGAACTCCGTAAAAGTAGGCTTAAAGGAATGGAAAGCGAGTTGCTAGCACTATTAACGGAATGGGACGTTTTGGCGCCGACGTTCTGGCGCCGACGTTTTGGCGCAGCCGTTTGGGCGCCACCGTTTGGGCGCCGTTTGACGACTGGTTAGGTTAAGTCGTGAAATTTTTGTTAAAACTAACGAAAATATCACGACTTAACCTAACCAATCGTCAAGGGCGTACAGTTGACCTAACCGGGCAGTGACGATTGGTTAGGTTAAGTTGTGATATTTTTGTTAGTTTTAACGAAAATATCATGACTGAACCTAACCAATCGTCAATGGGGCAGATAACGGAAAAGTACCCATATTATATATACACCTTATAATACACTGACTCTTTTGCTCGCACCGCCAAAAAAGTAACGAAGGGTCGCGCTTCCTACATTTATCAAACACATACAAATATCCATTATGTGAAAACTTCTGTTTCCCTTTCTTACTTAATATATTTTCAGACATTTATACTATTAAGGGCAACAACACAACTTATCTGAAAAGACAGACAGCACTTCAGGTTAATAACCAAGTATTACTACTTAATACTTAATACTAATTAACGGCGGCGCCAAACCGGCTCCGCGCCCAAACGGTGGCGCCCAAACGGCGGCGCCAAAACGTCCAGCGCCAAAATGTCGGCGCCAAAACGTCCAGCGCCAAAATGTCGGCGCCAAAACGTCCTAGATGTCACTATTAAACAGTGAAACGTCACCTGATGAGAAAACGCTCTTGTACCAAGAGGCTTTGCAGAAATTTCTTCATGAGTACGAAGAGTATAAGAATCCTACAGAGCTCCACTTGGTTATTAGGCACAGCGCGAGTAGCACTGAGCATTGCGACACAGGACCTGGGCCCGACGTTAGAGATGACCAACCAAAGAACAACGGAACTCGACACATCGAACATGTGTTAAAAAACAGTCTCCCACATACATTGAGGAATAAAGGCTTAAGTCTTTATAATCTATTGAGTGAGGACCCCATCATACAGTGGGCCGATACAGGCGAGGTCATTGTTGAAGGAACAACGGTATAAGGATCCAATATCGTTGATATTGTTCATGATCCTGTGAGAAAGTGGGACAGACCCTCACCAACAGGATGGAAGCATATTAAAGCAAGACTACAACAAATAAATGTCCCCGAAACATTGATAGGTAATCTGAATCGGTTAAAAGACCTGGATCAAGTCTCGCATGTGCCACAACTGAGTACCCAATCGCCCCCAGCAGCAGCGTCTCTGAAGAAGAGAAAGAAGAGAACAAACGGCCAACCTTATCCACGTGTCTCTAAAATACGCAAATGGCTAACATATTAAGTAAACGCTATTATGACATTTCTTACCCCACCTCCTATGGTGGCGGCGTTAATAAACTGTACAAAAGTGTTTACGGAGTAGGGAAAAAAGATGTTGAGCGGTTTTTGCGGGACCAGGATGCTTATACACTTCATAAACCGGTGAGAAAAAGGTTTAAAACGGCCAAGACAACAGCGGATTCGATTGACTCTATTTGGCAAGCGGATTTAACAGACATGCAAAGATATTCAGTGTATAATGACGGATACCGCTACATCCTATTCATAATAGATGTATTCTCTAGATATCTGTGGCTATTTCCCCTGAAAAATAAATCGCCTGAAACAGTTGCTAAAGAGATCAAAACGTTGATGTTAAAAGAAGAAAGTGTTCCTGGCTATTTTTGTACGGATATGGGGAAAGAATTTATAGGCCGCGCTTTTCAGAACAAGCTGACAGAGTTTAGTATCAGTTACTACAGTAGCTGTTCTATACATAAGGCCTCTTTAGCTGAAAGAGCTCAACGTACTATAAAGGAAAGAATGCATCGCTATTTTACACATAAAAACACATACAGATATATAAATGTTCTCGGGTCATTGGAATCATCATACAACCGTTCACACCACGATACGATTGGCACAACACCTAACGAAGTTTTAGAAAGAGGTACGCTGCCAGAGGTGAGAAGAGATTGAGCACTACCACCACACTCTACACACTTCAGAATCAATGATTATGTAAGGCTATCACGTTCGGGAAATAAATTCGCGAAGGGATTTGAGCAAGGATGGACACATGAGACTTTTAAAGTTCGTGCTATGAGACCTAAAGGCGAGATATTGATGTATTACGTTGAAGATTTGAATGAGGAAGAGATCGCTGGAGACTTTTACCGCGAGAAATTGCAGAAAGTGACATTTAATTTAGGAAAAAGTGTTTAAAATTGAAAAAATTTTAGGCAGCAAAGGTTCAGGAAAGCGAAAAATGTACCTGGTGAAATGGCTGAGTTACCCACAAAGCTACAACACCTTTATAAAAGCTGCTGCAATAATGAAGCTGAAATAGTAAGCAACATGGCGCCTAGTCACTTCTATGTCCCACTCCCGTCCTCCTCTTCTCTGTCTGTACATCCTAACAACACCCTCGCCAACTTTGTGACAGAACTCCACGGACCCATTGAATTGGAGCGTGATTCGTATAAGTTGGGTTTATGTGAACTCCAGTAAGTCTCCAAATTTTTAACTCTTGAAAATGAGCAAATCATATTTCTGATCCTTAGAAGAACGATGAGTGCGAAAAATTAGGCATAACCTTAGACAATACTATGCGATCAGTCCTGTTCGGTGAGGAACAGTACTCTAGCACAAATGTTTCGCGAGGAATCGGTCATTATGATATAGCCATGGACATTGTGACGGGGTTAAACAAGAGTCTTGAAAAGTAGGACCTGACAAACGATTTACTTTTTGAAGTCGTAAACATAGACACTCCTGCAGGCACATTGAAGTTAAAATCAACGCTTAGTAAAAATATTAAAGATAAAGAGCTGTTCACAATTGTGGCCGATGGCCGATATAGCGCAGCTCTCCAAAGAGATACATTTCACGAGGCACAGCATGACTTGTCCAGCTTAATGTATCAATTGAAGATGGAGAAATTGGGTGAAAGCTCTCCACCTCCAGACATGTGCTATATTTACAGCAATATCGTAGAGCACCAATTTGTTGGGGACACCAAGGCGCGCCTGCTGCGCATTGCACACATCCCCAACCATAGAAGGAAAAGTTTGAGCATTACATATGACAAGCCCCATTATATGAATGTTGCGACTAATCTGCGAAAAAATTTCCCTTTCGGTGATGGGAGCTTAACAGTGAAACTACACTTTCGCCGTTTATAATGACCCGAAGGCCATTCACAGTCTATCGAGGAGTGAGATACCAGCGTGAGAGTGGACTTGGATCCATTTTTTCATCCATACTACGCACCGCTCTCTCACTGTTGAAGAGGGGTGCCGGGTACCTAGAGAAGAAGGCGTTACAAACAGGTTTTAACGCGGCAGAAGACATAATGGGTGGAACTAAGCCTAAAGAAGCTCTAAAAATAAACATTTAAAACGTACACGTGACGAAATCATCAAAGATGCAAAGAGAAAAATGCGTGGTGGCGGAAAGAAGAGATCTGCCAGGAAGAAGGGGTTACCATCACTTGGCGCTAAACGTAAGAGGAGTTCAAAAAAGAAGTGCTCTAAGCGTATGAAACCAATGGCTGATCATTTTTTTAACTGATATAAGCTGAGGACACTACTCACACGAATCATAGGCTGATTACTAGTTTTCGAGAGAGGTGGCACTATTTCTGACTCGTCATGGCGCGTTTCATCCATCCGTGTGGTTCACAATGCTGAAAATGGAAACTGTCCCTCTTTGATATGCCCCCACTCAGGTCTCTATTGAGCATAGCGACTTTATTACAATTACCCATTAAACACAATTAGTTCACCGAGTGCCCCTATAGAATTCGTGATACCCAGCTCAGGCCGTTACTTTTTTGACCCGAGCTGCATGCACATGTACGCTAAACTGCGTATAGCCCATTCTGATGGAACGGATTGCGATGACAGTTACTCAGCGTACCCTGAAACCAACTTTTTACACTCTATATTCAGCCAGTGTGAGGTGTATTTAAATAAGGTTAACATCTCGGCAAACGGGATATTATCACCTACGAGCCTATCTGGAAAATGTCCTCAACTTTTCAAAAGAAGCGAAGGACACCTTTTTAACCGCCGAGGGATATTACCATACTAAAGATGAAAATGGTATAAAGGCTAAATTTAAAAATTCTAAAAAAAAGATATACGAATGTTTTGGACGTCTTAATACAGATTTCACATTCCAGGAGAAACTGCTTATGAACGTGGTGGATATGAAGTTGAAGTTTACCCGCACGATTACTGAGATCTGCATAAATATGGGGTCTGATCAAGAAGAGCGCGCGAAACCAGTTGTAATTCACATAATGGAGGCGTACTTGCGTATACCCCGAGTGAAATTAAGTTCGCCAAAACAAATAGAGATTGAGAATGACTTAGTACACGCCACAGTAAAATACCCAATTAACAAGGTACAGATCAAACTCTACACGGTGCCCGCCAGGTTGGCCTCGAAGCAACTAGAAGACGTAGCCCATGGAGTTCTACCTAAAAGGATATTAATCAGAATGCAGGACCACGCCTCGACAAATGGAAAATATAAAAAGAGTGCCTTTAAATTCGAGAATTTCGGCCTTAAAAATATAACTCTATACGTAAATGGCATCGCTTTGGGAGGAACTATGACTGTTGATTACTCATCAGACGCTGCGTTCCCTCTCTGCGCGAGAGCTTATAGTAATCTGGCTCATAATACAGGTGCATATGACCAGCTTTGGTTTGGTGTAACGCAGAAAGAATTTGTCGAAGAATTTAACACTTATTCATTTGATATTACGCCTGACTTGTCTGCTAGTGTAAATATGCACTTAAGTCCACTAAAGAGTGGAAACATCTCAGTCAGGTTGGAATTTTACAAGCCTATAGACGCGCCTATAAGTGTGCTAGTTTACCTCGAATCACAGGCACTAATAGAAGTTGATCGTTTCAGGAACGTGGTCACAGACTTTTAAAATGGACGCGAATACACTCCAGAGAGTAATGAAAAGTGACCGTTTCACACGCTCAAAATTTATCGGCGTGTTTGCGAAGAATGAAATATTGAAGTTGCCAACTACGAGAAACTGGTACGGGATTATCGTTAACACCGACATTGTAGGGGGTGAGGGGATTCATTGGTTTGCAATCTATTTTAAAAATAGGGAAAGAATGTACTATTTTGACTCACTCGGCTCTCAGCCCTGGAATGATTCTGTGGTTGTGCAGTTTATCGAACAGATAGATGTACCTGAGATTGTATGGAACCCGTATCGCTTTCAAGGATATTATAGCAACACGTGCAGGATGCACGCCCTCTCATTTCTCATTCACATGTCACATGGGAAGGGATTTATAAGTTTTTAAAAATTATTCGATTTAAATTTATCGGCGTGTTTGCGAAGAATGAAATATTGAAGTTGCCAACTACGAGAAACTGGTACGGGATTATCGTTAACACCGACATTGTAGTGGGTGAGGGGATTCATTGGTTTGCAATCTATTTTAAAAATAGGGAAAGAATGTACTATTTTGACTCACTCGGCTCTCA